>ML801974.1:93788-146496 GCA_009831015.1 Picea engelmannii | reverse complement strand
GCTAATCATATAATTGACTGGTCTGTGATCCAGGTGGAACCGGAGGGAGAATTTCTACCAGAACCCCAATGCATATTGGACAGAAAGGAAACCCCACTCCGAAACCGAACCATTGCACAGGTCAAGGTGTAGTGGAAACATTTTGGCCCAGATGAGGCTACATGGGAAATGGAGGATGCCATGAGACATGCATATCCGATTTTGTTTACTTCTGTACATGCAATTCATGTTAATAGATGAGAACATCGAGGACGATGTTCCTTTTAAGGGGGAGGGAATTGTAACACCCTGTTTCTCCCAATTTGTAAAAATAACTGGACTGGCCAAGAACTATGGCAAACTCATAAATGTGAATATGTGATGTAAATGGACCTTAAGGAAAAGGTCAATGAATGTGAATAACATTATGAATTTTATTGCAAGACTGCTGAGAAGGGATGTGCAGAAAAAGAGACCACGATGGTGGTGGAAGGTACCTGGAAAGGTGGCGTTAACTTCCACTGAGAATTAATACTGTATTTGGACTTCACTGGCTCGGAGAACCAAAAGTGGCTCGCTGGCCCCGAATTAAATGTCTCGCAGGATGGAAGGTTGATGGCTCCTCAGGAGTTAATGAGGGATGGGGAGGTGAATCTCCCATCCGTAGATCCATCATGACTGACCAGTGCGAGGGAAATCGCGCCAAACGCAACCTTGCAAGAGGATAAGGCGTGGGGTATAGGCGATTGGGGGGAGACGCGAGGGGAGAAAGGGAACTCTGACAATACGCATAGTGAGTGATAGCAGAGAGGAAGGAGAGTAACCTTCGCTCCTGTTCACTGGAAAACATAGATGCAGTCTCACAACATCGTGGTCTTAGCTCGGGGGTGGCTAGTGGTAAATCCGCTGGGAGTCGCTAAGCCTACGGTTGGGTGGAAACGAGCACCCCTCTCAGCAGTTGCTTGACCCCTGGTGTTAATTCTAATAAGTGTTTTGCCTATGGCATCTTGAAATATATATATATGTTTATTCTGATGATTATGCCCATAAGCTGTGAAACTGTGAATGATTTCATTGTAAGAAGGTCTGTATGATGTTTTGATCAATACTGGTAGATGCATGTTTATAATGGAAGGACTACGTATGGATTATGTATTCATAAATCGCTATTTACATGCTTACCGACCTAATTCATACCGCGTGTCTGATTCGTGAGAGAAAGGTACCCCTTATATGCCTCAGATAGTACCCTGGGTAAAAACCTCCCCATAGAGATACCCTCCTTGAAAAGCCCATCAAGAACCAGGAAAGAGAATGTGAAGGCACAAGGCCTTAGTAACCCTGCAAGAAGAGGAATGACCCTCTTGAAAAACCTGAGATGGCAGCATAAGAATGAAGTATCAAATCTACGGATGAGATCCCGTCAGGAGATCTGTGGTCACTCACGATTGTCAGATTGGAAGGAGAAGATAGAGTGTTAAGTGCCTTAACCTTGATAGGTGGTGATCGACGGATGAGATCCCGTCGGGAAATCTACAGTCACACACGACCGTTAGATTGGTAGGAGAAAGTAGGGTGTTAAACGCCTTACCACTTAGTTTCTCTGTGTCTTCGTGGGTAGTGAAGAGATTGGGACCGTAGATCCCCAAGGTCCATGAGAGTATCCGGACCGTGGATCTTTCCATGATTAGGAAGTCGTGGGAGAGCCCACAAGTTAGGAATCTGTCTGAGCTGTCAGATCTCGGCTAAAAAACCCGACAGTCGTTGGATCTGTCAGGAGATACCTGAGGGTTAAAACCCCAGTGAATCAGGACTTTCCATTGTGGAAACCCTGGGATAGATCTGGACCGTCTGACTAACGGAGGCCACGTGTCAAAAGATTACTTGTATTGGGAAATCGGGGATCGAGGATTCGGGAGTTCCGTTGACAAGAGATCAAGACTTTCCATTGTGGAAACCCCAGGATAGATCTGGACCGTCCGACTAACGGAGGCCACGTGTCAAAAGATTACCCGTATCGGGAAATCGGGGATCGAAGATTCGGGAGTTTTTTTGACAAGAGATTGGGACTTTCCATTGTGGAAACCCCGGGATAGATCTAGACCGTCCGAATAACGGAGGCCACGTGTCAAAAGATTACCCGTATCGGGAAATCGGGAATTGGGGATTCAGGAGTTCCGTTGACAAAAGATTGGACTCTCGCCTTGATAAATCCCAACCTATAATATGGAGATGTTAGTGTGTCGTTAAATCCCGATGAACGGACGAGATTCCTTCGGGGGATCTCATGGTCTATAATGACCATCAGATGTGGAGAAGAGACGTCAACTTTAAGCCAGGGCATGAATGCGCCTTGGGGTAAGTGGCGAGAAAATCTGGACGACCAAGGTCCACCCGCCCAGATCTACGGCTGAGGTTTAATTCCAGAGCCCCCTTTCCATTCTTCCTTTAATGGGGGGGGGGGTCCGGAATCGGACGTGCAACTCCCGAACGGTTGAGATTAGATCACCTTGATCAACGAC
Organism: Picea engelmannii; assembly: GCA_009831015.1. Lineage (NCBI taxonomy): Eukaryota > Viridiplantae > Streptophyta > Pinopsida > Pinales > Pinaceae > Picea > Picea engelmannii. The sequence goes on along the minus strand of ML801974.1, from coordinate 143,995 downwards.
GCTCAGGTGAATTCCGGACCCCCCTTGCCATTCTGCCTTTAAAGGGGGGGGGGTTCCGGAATAGTGTGGCATGTGAAGTGGGGCCCCCTCCTGTCATGTTGACTACCGTGTCGCGTTTCCCTCTCTGCCACCTGTACTCCACTTAACCGCGCAACGGGGCCATTTCTCATTGGCGGTTCTCTATCCCTATGGGGATCTATTCCCATTGGCCATTCTCTAGCTCTGTCGGGGATTAATGATAGCAGAATCGAATGATTTGACATTCTTGTGGCACCAAGTTGCGAAATACCAAGAGGCACCATGATTATTTGACCTGTGATCATGACCCATGATCACATGGGAGCCTACAGAGGAAGAGCCATCTTACGCTAGGCCTCCATAGATATTTTGGGGCTCTGAGTCTGCGGAAAGCAACAAAAATTTTGATTTGGTAGTGGGTATGTGACATAGTACCTTAGGCTATCCACCTCCTTCCAGGGCTCCAATGCATCTGTTCAATAATCTCCATGTTGGGACTCTCAGGATTCACAGTTGTGAACAAAGTTTAGCACCTGCCAATGCATCTCAGAAATATAGGAACTAATTCATGGCTGGAATATATCAGTGGTCACTACATCCAACAACCAGGGTTGCCTACCTACAACAATTTTTTTTTTCTTTTTCTTTCCCCCCCAACCAAGAGCACTAATTAATGAGTGATAATGAATGAGCAAAGTGAATGTAAGATTGACTAGAGTGAACCTCTCAATAGCCTAAAATAGTTGTATATATATTTACATGAAATCAAGAACCACATGTGTTGATTAATTGGGTTGGTTGTCATTGATGTCAGCCCTTGAAGCAAGTATTGTAGAAAATTTTGGTAGCCCCAACAACGTGGTTAAGGAACCCAAATTTGATTAAGGAATAATATAAAGGAGATCAGTGAATTTGCAAGTGAGGCTATTCTAGATGGATAGTACATTTCGTGTCGTTTCCGATGATACCATGTGGTACATCACGTAGTTCCTCGGGATTGAGGAGATATGGCTTAGTGAAGTTGGAGAACCCTCATGAGTTATCTAGAAGCCCCTAGAAGGTCAAAGAAGTCAATTTATTCTAGAAGATCCTAGAAGACGTTTACTAGTCAAAGTGGTTGTAACTAGGAGTTAATCATGAGTTAAGTTGTTGCAAAAAGAAAATAATTAAAAATAAATTAGTTGCAACTAGAAGTGGTGAGATTACTATAAAGTAATCTCATGATTTAATCATGATTTAAGTGTGGATAAAGTGGTTATAAGTGGACAAAGTGGTTAGAAGTGGTTATAAGTGGGTTAGCCCTAAAAGAAGGAAGTTGGTTAAAAGATAACCCCTAGAGGAAGCTACTTGGAGAGTATATATAAGAGAGAAAGGGTATCCTATTAGATTCTAATGAGCACATTGAATATCTATTATTTTGTGAAAACTTTTATTGCAAGTACTCATTGATATATCTGAAGTTATGCAAGTTTGAGGTAGCAAAGGAGGGTTGATGGTGAAAGTTTTGGAGTTGCATAATTTATGAAAAAACCCTAGTTTTTGAGGTGTATGTGTGATGCAACGGAGGAAGGTGCATACGTATGCAGGATGTAGTGGAGGAAGGTGTGTACATACATGGGATGCAGTGGAGGAATTCGTGTACCTGTGAGAAAGATCATGAAAACTTGAGTTGATGAGGGTGCCAGGTTCTTAGACTCTGGAAGAAAGTTCCTAAGAAGTTCTATGGTAATTAGGTACAGTAGATCTATCTACAAGTTCAAAAGGTATGTCATATTCTTATGTGTAGTTAGATATTGTTGCCTACATGTGATATGGTGATCCAGGTGGATATTGGTGGCCACCCGCCTATTCCACTTGGGCCCCCACCATTGTTTCTTTTAGTTTTTTCAGTTTCCTTAATTGTAGCACAATTTACTATTTTTGGCAACTTTTTGGGTCCTAAACTTCTGGAGCCGTTTTGAGGCCCTAAACGATGTTTTTTGGGCATCTACCGATCTATAACTATTTTCATGATATTTTTTGCAAACAATTGTAGTCCTCGCATAGATATTTCTAACGATGCATCATATGTGTCAAACAAAGATAATATGCCAAAGTTACGACCCCTAGAAATTGATGTACCAATTTACCTCGACGGGGCCCATATTCTGGCGTTTCATCTCATAGGGTTAGGTTTTTTGGATGTTTAGGGTTTAGATTGTTTCTCAATAATATATAGGCCTTCGAGACTCATTGGAACATAAAGTTCAAAGGCTTGTATCCGCCACATCTCTTCTCAGAGATAAGCTACCAGCACCCTAGCTAGTTTATTTCTATTATGTCTATAAACAAATTTCAGCGCTTTGATATTAATGAAATGAAGTGTTATTTCTGCTGCATCTTTGTATTCATGGTTATTTGTGTATTCTGTTGCATTCCTGCATAAATCTAGATCAGTGGTATTAGAGTGGTATGTTCTTCTTGATCCTTCTTTGCATGTCCCCAACGAGGTTAGGATATAAGGAGTTAGGGCTCGATCTGGTTGAACCTTTGCAAGATCATCCTCGCAAACCCCGACGACCACCCATGGGGGACGAAAAGAAAGACGAGAGAGAAGGATATCTTATCAAAATATTGCTCAAGGAGGCCCTTGAAAAACAAAGGAACGCGATGATGGATAACTTCACCTAGATCCTTCAACGATTACCCACTGACGACGCATCTGCATCCAACGGCCACTCTGGAGGTGCAACCCCTTTTAAGGTACAAGTAAACTTTGACATTCCCATATTTTATGGTCAAATAGATGTAGACGTCACAGATAGATGGTTGAATCTATTAGAAGGATATTTCTTGGTTCATGACTTTTTCGACCGGGAGAAGATTATTTTTTCACTGCTCAAAGTCGCCCCCCATGTCAAGGACTGGTGGGAAACCTACTGTGAGAAAAAGGATGAGGAGGAACCCTCCCTATTCTTGGTCGTACCCACTTGGAATTATTTCTGAGACACCATCAAGGAACAATATTATCCCATGGGGAGCTATGAGGACAAGTACATACAATGGACTATGTTGCGGTAGCAAAGGGTTCAAGATGTGCATGAGCTGGCAAATCTATTCCATACCTTGCGCACAAAGTTGGGTATAAAAGATTCGGAGAAACATTTGGTGTTGAAGTACCACAATTTTCTACACAGATACATTTAGGAGGAAATGGAGTTCCTTGAAATCTCCTCACTTCGTATGGCATACCAGTATGCTGTCAAGATTGAGCAGAAATTCAAACAGAAGAAGGGACTTTGGATCTACGAATCAAAAGCAAGAGAAAGGTGCCCCCAAACTGCATAACAAAGGACAAATCCAAGGCATGACAGCTCAAGAAAACCTACCAAAGATGCAAGCAAAGAAAAACACCGTGAAGCTGAAGAAGGACACGAGAAAGTGGTGTGAGTTCCATAAGAGCTCCACTCACAACACAAGTGAGTGTCGGGCCAAATAGTCACTGGTGGTCGAGATGAGGGCTTCTGAATCAGATGCATGCTCCGACACTGAATCAGAAACCGAGAAGGGGAATGATAGAGGGACATAGATTATCAATGAGGATCCCAACACCACCGTTTCCACCACGAAGATCCAAAAGGAAGAACCGAAAGATCTAGAGGAGGAGGATCATCTCTTGCACTCCCAGATGTGGGTAAAGGGTTCCCCGCTATAGTTCATCGTCGACAGTGGGAGCCAAAAGAACCTCATTTTAGCAGAGGTCATGAAGCGGTTGGGCTTATCAACCACAACACACCCACAACCGTACACCATCGGGTGGCTTCACCAAGGATGGGATCTTCGCGTTATCCAACAATGTCACCTTCCCTACAACATCAAGCCCTTCACCGATGAGGTATTATGTGACATTGCTCCTCTTGATGTCTATGATGTATTATTAGGCCAACCATACTTGTGGAAGTGACATGTTGTGTATAAGTCCCAAACTCACACTTTTATTGTTACCTTGGGAAATAAGTTGTACAGGATACCAAAGGTACCACCGCCTGTCGCTATCTCTTTGGTTACTACAAAACAATGCAGTAAGCTCATTTCCAAAACTAGAAAAAAAAATTTCCTCATGATCCACCCTCAGGGAAAGAAGAATACTGTGGCCATGACCTCCAGACAGGGCTCCTACGCACGACAACAACAAATGGACAAGGTTGTGGAGGAGTATCGAGACATCTTTACCTCACCCGCAGGGGTGCCTATGCACTGTTAGGTCAATCACCCCATCGATATGACCCCAGGTGCGTCGCTGCCCAATGGACCGATCTATCGACACTCTGTTCTAGAGAATGATGAAATCAAGCGACAAATTCAGGATCTTCTGTAGAAAGGTCACATCTGGCCAAGTTCATCGCCCTGTGGGAGCCCGGTTGTGTTAGTGCAGAAGAAGCATGGGACTTGGAGACTCTGTTTTGACTATCGGGCGTTGAACAAGATAACCATCCGGAATAGGTACCCAATCCCACGGATTGATGAACTTCTGGACCAACTCAAAGGGGTGAAATATTTTATCAATATCGACCTAAAGTCCAGGTATCACCAAATACCAATCGAACCGTCCGATGTATGGAAGACTACCTTCAAAGCCAAGGAGGGCCTTTTCAAATGGCTGGTCATGCCTTTTGGGTTGACGAATTCTCTCGCAACCTTCATGAGGCTAATGGACAACATCTTGCGGCCATTCACCAACTCCTTTGTAGTAGTGTACTTGGATGAAATCCTAATCTTCAGCCAAACTTGGGAAGAGCACCTCCACCACATCTGACAGGTCCTCCAAACACTGTGGAAACACAAGTTGTGTGCCAATTTGGAGAATTGCACTTTTGGCATGACCCAGGTTCAGTATTTGGGATACATTATTGATGAATGTGGGGTGCATGTGGATCCAACCAAGATCCAAGTCATCCGATATTAGCCATCCCCGACCACTCTAATAGAGCTTCGCAACTTTCTGGGTCTTGCTAATTTCTACCGCAGGTTCGTGTTGGGATTATCTCATATCACTTGGCCCTTGAGTCATGTCACCAAGGGAGGAGCAAAAGAAAAATTCTTTTGGTCGGAATCTCAACAGAAGGCATTCACATAATTGAAACATCGCCTCTGTTGCACCACAGTGCTCACATTACCAGACTTGCAATAACCATTTGAGATCGAGACACATGCCTCTGGCTATGCTATTTGGGAAGTTCTTACTCAAAAGGGGCATCAAGTGGCATATCACAATGCGACACTATTCGATACAGTCTGAAAGTATCCCACTTATGAAAAATAAATGTATTCCATTGTGCAGGCTTGCAGACAGTGGACGCATTACATTTTGGGGAAGGAAATGATCATCCACATAGGCCACCGACCCCTGCAATTCATACAGACACAAGGGAAGTTGTAGAACGATCGCCATCAGAAGTGGTCTACATATTTGCAATAGTTTCATTTGAACATCAAGTACAAGAAGGGAAACAACAATAATGTTGCAGATTGCCTCAGCTGACCATCGATCGTGGCGATAACCACCATGCTCAACTCTTGTGGGCACGAGACTTCTGATTGGCCGCTTCTCTACAAGAGCGATCCAAATTTTGGCCACACATACAAGATGCTCTTGGAGGGTAACTGAGTTCCAAATTTTCACCTCCAAGATGAACTACTATGTCACCTGGGACACCTTTGTGTTCCTTCAAGCGAGCGTGCCAAGATGATTTGGGAAGCGCACTATAATTGGGTCGCTAGGCATTTCAGGGTCGAGAAAACAGTGGCAGTACTGCAAAAGTATTTCTATTTTCCAAACCTTCGATAGGATATTGGGAAGTACATCAGATCCTGCACTACCTGCACCATTGCCAAACCGACCAACAAGAATTAAGGCCTCTATACTTCGTTTCCTACCCCTAGTCGACCTTGGGAATCCATCTCCATGAATTACATATTGGGCCTTCTTTCTACTAAGAATGGAAACGACTGTGTTTTCGTGGTCGTCGACAGATTCTCGAAGATGGCCATTATGGCAGTCTGCAAGAAGAATATCACAGCAGAAGCCACTACTAAAATATTCTTTGAACGAGTGTGGATACACTTTGGGATCCCATAGTCTATCATCTCAGATTGGGATAGCAGGTTTCTCAGTACATTTTGGTCCAGCCTCTGGTCAATGATGGACACCAAGCTCACCAAGTCCACAGTTTTCCATCCCAAACTGATGGCCAGATAGAGCTCGTCAACAGGATGATTGTTAGGACCCAGAAATGTCCCCTTTTCACTACATCTTTTTCCCATTCAACCTTCTCATTCCTAATCTAAATGACTATTATAATGAGTACTAAGACCCTTTTTCCCAAGGTATGAACTATTCATCTCGCTTTTATATTTTCATTTACTTAGCATGTTTGATTGGCAACGTTCACATATTTTACCCATGAAATGATTTAACTAATGATCAAAATGATTAGAACAACCCACTTCGAGAAACTCGCTGCTGTTACAACTATGCCACCAATATTGGAAGCTATTACATGACTGCTGCAACGGATGCCACCAATCCTGGAAGTTGTTACACGACTACTGCAATAGAAGCCCGTCAATCCTGGAAGCTGTTACAACAGACGCCACCAGTCTTGTTGTTATACGACTGCTGCAACAACTGCTGATTAGATATGCTGGCTCACGATGCTGATCAAGGAGAGTTCTAGATTTTGTATTGATGATATCAAACGAATAGCTTGAGAATCGGGGATTCTCAAGACTATTATGTTTATGTTTTACTGAATGAATATGACTTTAAATAACAAAGATTTTGTAATGAAAAGGAGTTTTTTTTTACTAGAGAAAGAAAAGTAAATCTTATTGTACACATACATTTTTGGAAATTGAATGAAAGAGTGGATTGAATTCCTTTAGCAGACTGTAACCTATTTCTTTGAGCGGATTCAGTGAGAAGGAAAGGGCCCACCTTCCTCACAGATTCCCCTCCGTTTTGAAATCTAGATTAGTTTTTTTAAATGTGAATGATTTAACTGTTAGAAATTTCTAGAATACAACTGTTGTTACAGTTTAGTTCCTTCTTGTTAGATGTGCATAAACTTGTCTCATGAGAATTAGAAGTCGATTGTTGAATATTGTTGGAGAATTGCTTTCCCTTTTTTTGCATTATGTTAAAATCTTGTTTATGAGAAATAAAAGTGTGAAGTACCTTCTTGCAATAAGTAGATTTCCTTTCTGCAAATAGTATAGAACTTCTTCCTGCAAAAGTAAATTAGAAAGTTAGATTAGAGTAGGCAATCCAGGGTTCTTATACATTCATCAGTTTAGATTGCAATTATGATTTCAAATCTGTAGAACTCCAACTGTATCAACACAATTGTGTTAGTGATAATGTTTGTTTTTTTAAAACTTCCCTACTACAATTAGATTAGAGATGATTTCATAGTCTAACATAGACTGTGCACAATTATCTTGAAATAACAGAGTTCCCTGGGTTGACAATTTATATTGAACACTTTGATTTTCTATTCAATTAGGCAATTAAAGTGCCCAACAATGATCTTACACATTTTGCACATGTACAACTCAAAGCATCCACGCATATGGGATGAGAGCCTCCCCTATGTACAACATAGATATAACCAGGCCCTCCATAACTCAACCGACCAAAACCCCTTCTAGGTGGGCTTGGGATTCCAACCACTATGTCCCATTAACGTAGCCATACCATTTGCAACTACTCAAGCTGATTCGGCTCATGTCCAGTCTGAAGCTGCCAAGGCGAACAACTTCATTGATCACATTCAACACATTCTCTAATAGGTTTATGACATATTGGACAGATCCAATGCTAAGTACAAGCAGCGGCATGATCAACATCAGGTGCAACACAACTTCCAGGTGGGCGACAAAGTGTGGCTACATTTGCAGAAGGAGCGCCTCGCTGGACCCCACCGCAAGCTTCGCCCGCTCCGATATGGCCCATACACCATCACCAAGACTATAGGGGAAAATGACTTTGAGCTTCGTATCCCACCATTCCTTGGTCTGTACCTAGTGTTCAATGTGGACTGCCTTCGACCTTACTTTCCACCTCTACTGGACACATCCGACATGGCAGAACAACTCACACCAATAGAGTTAAACCCAGACAGCGTGGAATAAGCCACAACTGATCAGATTATGGACACACAGATCAAGAACACCCGCTGGCATAGGATCGAGCTATATCGAGTTGTCAAAGCATCCCAACTCCTTCACCAAGGCAAGTGGCTCACCAGGGACCAAGTTCAACAGAAGTTTCCTCATCTCATGGAGGAACTCAACGCAATGTGGACCATTGTTTCCTAATGGGGGAGGAATAATCCAGGTGGATATTGGTGGCCACCCACCTATTCCACTTGGACCCCCACCATTGTTTCTTTCAGTTTTTTAGTTTCCTTAATTGTAGCAAAATTTACTATTTTTGGCAGTTTTTCGAGTCCTGAACTTCTGGAGCCGTTTTGAGGCCCTAAACGACGTTTTTTGGGCATCTACCTATAGAAAAAACTCCATCATGATATTTTTTTTCCAACAATTCTAGTCCTTGGATAGATTTTTCTAACGATGTATCATATGCGTCAAACGGAGATAGTATGCCAAAGTTACGACCCTGAGAAATTGATGTACCAATTTACCCCGACGGGGCCCATATTCTAGTGTTTCATCTCCTAGGGTTAGGTTTTTTGGATGTTTAGGGTTTACATTGTTTCTAAATAATATATAGGCCTTCGAGCCTCATTGGAACATAGGGTTCAGAGGCCTATAGCCGCCACATCTCTTCTCAGAGATAAGCTACCAACGCCCTAGTTAGTTTATTTCTATTATGTCTGTAAACAAATTCCAGTTCTTTGATATTAATGAAATGGAGTGTTATTTCTGTTGCATATTTGTATTCATGGTTATTTGTGTATTATGTTGCGTTCATGCATAAATCTAGATCATATGGTTATGGGAGATTGAGGATTTTCCCTAGAGAGGTTGTTGGTTGTATGGCACTTATTGTATGAGTTAGATCTATAGAAATACAACACTGGTATGTCTAGTATTTATTATTGATACATCTTGTTGGGTTGAGTGTTGAGGCATATCTTGTGTTTCTTGGTACATGGATGAGGGTTTTGGGTTGTGATGTGTTGGTGAAGTTGTTGGTTTAGGTTGAGGTTGCATATCTGTAAGGGTTTGATGTCTAGTCCATGTGAGGGTTTATTACACGTGATTATGATTGTATACACATGTATGGCACATGACTATATGGTTGAGGGATATGTATGATGATGTATGCATATGGCACAGTTACATATTCAATACAGTGACAGATTAAAGATTGATGTGACTTAGGCAGTGAAGGTCTGAAGGGTTGGAAGTTTTTGAGTTGTAGAAAAATGGAAACCCTAGTTTTCTGAGGGTGTACGTAGGCTGACAGAGGACAAGTCACATACATACGTGGTATGAAAGATAATAGGGCACGTACATACACGTTTTGCATCATATACAGGTCACATATTTATTGGTATATGTTGGGACATGTTACTGGTACAGGCTGATTATAGGTTATTGGTACATGTTGACTACAAAGGATTGGCACAGGTTGGTTACAGGTTATTGGCATAGATTGGTACAGGTTTACAATGGTATATTTCACTGTGACAGTGGTTTCATCAGCTATTTGATACTTATATTTCAGGGTGGTTGGATGGGGCAAGGATAGGTGGTTGTATCCACCTTCCGGTTGTAGCTGGAGAACATAGGGGGTTGTAGCCTCCTTTTGGTTGGAGCTTCCCTCAGGTTGTAGCCTGAAAATATAGGGGGTTGGAGCCTCCTTCCAGTTGCAGCTGAAAAACAAAGGAAGTTGGTGCTTACAATGAATGTAATTCTTAAAGACATATAAGAAAAAGAATTATGTGGTTTTCTCCCACATTGGGTGTCCACATAAAAATGTTGGTGTATTGTGTATGTGTGTGATTTCTCATTGTTCATGGTTAGGCATTTTTATTAACTTAACAAAAGAATTTGGTAAAATACATAAGTATACCTCATTCTGGAGTTAAGCTGTAGAAGCTTTGCCCAGATCAGAAAAAAAAACAACACTATTGTATTTGTGGCCTCAAATTACCCCAAAATGGTTGTCTTCATGCCTCGATCTGAGTCTAGCACTTCCAGGACCCTTAGTAAATTCACCTCAGTTTTCGTGCCTGCACCTGCAACCAATTCATGGGAATCTATCTCAAAAATCGTGCCCTACCCGTACGGCCGCGCCCTGGTCTGACCCTTGTACGTTAGTGAAATGCAACACTTAAGTAATAAAGGGGGCATACTTTACCAAGTCACACCCCAGGCCAAAGGGTTGGCTAACTTTGCAAAGGAGGAGGTGATAGGGGAGATCTCGGGGTCGAACCTGCGAGCCTCCCATTTTTGGCATATGGTTGCAATATATATATATATATATATATATATATATATATATATATATATATATATATATATGGTTTGGCTTTGGCTGAGACTTTGGCAGATGTGGTTAAGTCCGATGGTATGGTTTATATCCAGCCATATTTGGCGGAATCCTATCAAAAATTGGCAGATTGGGGGTTGGCGCCAGCCAACCCCACCAATTTTTGGAAATTCGGATGTTGGGCGTCCTTATGCATTTGGATGCTTCCATGTGGAAGCCCATGACTGGGCCACGTGGCGGCCTTTCATTATCCCATGTCACCACTCCTTGCACAGTCACTGCCACATCATCCTACTCCGTCAGCTTGCCACATCACCTGACAGGTGGTTTTATGGTCTTCCACGTGGCTATACAGACTGCCACACGACACCTTTTCATTGGTCCACAGAATTGCCCAAAAATTCCAAAAATGAGTGACACGTGGCAACCTCTGGTGTTTCCATGTCACCATGCTGATGTCAGCATGACACATGTCTCCCTCTACGTGTGCCACATATGTTGTACAAATGATGACATCATCTGTACTGGTGATGACATCAGCAATACGGATGCTGACTGGGCTAGGTTGACCAAAACTTTGACCGCGAATATATTTTGATCCGTATCTCCATTTGACGAGTCGCTTACGTCGTTGGAAATCTTGTGACACGCTCTTCCCGATGATTCCAACTTCACTGAGTTTTGAAGACTTTGAATTTTTTCCCTTTCTCTGTCTGCTGAGGCCATTCTGAGCTTCTTGGGTTTCTTCTGCAAATTCTGAGTTATCCTTAGTCTTCTCTGGATCCTTTTTGGATCATCCCCCCTCTTGATTAGATATATGAATTCCATAATTGTTTGATGCCAAGGAGAGATTATCCATCCGTTGAGATACTACCAAAGCACATAATTTGTTACATTCTTCTTCCAATTAATCTATCTGATACTTTTGAGTGAGAAGACGATTCGAGAAGTTATCACTATGGGTTGTAATGGAGTGTTCTTACTCTACCACCTTGGAGGAAATGACCAAAGTAGCACTACTATTAGCTTGGGTTATTTCCTCATGTCTGCGTAGAACCTACTTGAATTCTCGAAGATATTAACTTGCCATAGTTGCACAATTGACCCTCATTTATTTCCTTTCTATCACTGAGAAAATGGGCACTAGCTCTATATAGCCTGAGTTGAGACACTGAGTGAGAAGAAACCCCCTAGTTCCTCTACTTCTAGTGGCTAGAAATGTCGCTTTATGCAATAGAAATCCAACGGGAAGGAATAACAAGAACCGATTGAAACATATCAAAACATTACCCACAAGAATTCAGTGGATAAACAACATCTTTCCCACTTTCACCATCCATGAAAACACCTTAGTAGACGATTCTAGAGCTCGCCAATTCCAGGTCTCTGAGCTTTGGAACTTACACTTACACTTTTGAACAGAGCCTGTCTTCCACCATACCACCCCTCTAGAGCTTAACTCATATGGTTCACTCACTGGATTAATCCCATACCTTTTAACCCTTCTCATGTCTGAACCTTGATATCCCATGAGTGAGACCTACCAAAGTTAATTATCACATGGGCTTGCTCGCTCTTACTGTCTTTTCACTAACTGCTTGACTTGTGTGACCTCAAGGGATGCCACATGGAATGGATGTTCATTAATAACCATTTAACCATGTAACTGTTAATAAATATCACTTGATGATGATGATGATGGTTAATTTACATTGATACCAAGATGATTCCATTTTCCATAATTGTTGTTGGGAAAAATACCCTACGGACTAGCAAACTAGGGTCAGACTTGCATGCAGATTTTGACCGAAAATAAATTACTTTTTACCTACGACCCAAGAATTAAACCCCTCTTTCACAGTACATGCGAGGAAAAAGACTACTAACCTTGTTATCGACATTCGATGTAGATCCTCCGTTGCGCTTTGACCACTTGCTTGCGCTGCTCCTTCCACAGATGACCTGCAATCAAGACAAATAACAACTATGCATGCATGCTACTTCTCTACTAAAGGGTTAGAAATCAAGCATAAATTAACCAAACCATAGATACTTCATGCATTGGGACGAGAAAAGTATTCTTTTATTATTTGAAAATGAATCAAAATACAATCAAAGTCGAGACTGGCCACCGCTCCTTGATCCTGATCCTGGGCTCCTCTTCTTCTATCCTCCAACTGCTTTGTGTTAAATCTCCTTTGACATGAGGAAAGGCTAAAGGGTTAGGACAATGGATTATGTAAATGGGCAAAGTTTCTTCGCTATATGTTTTTTTTCTCCAAATGGTACCCCTACCCCTTCTTTTATAGGCTAGAAGGAGCTAGGGTTTTGGACGAACCCTCGGCCATGCATGGCTGGGAGTTTCAGTTAACTGACCCATATCTTTTTGTTCCATCGACAACTTTCTTTTTTTCATGCTTTGTTAGGTACACGCAGGCTGTAGTGGGTCAGCCAGCGTGCACACGCATGCAGTAATAGGTTAGGGCGCGTGGGCCTTGACACAAGAGGATTTTCAAAGAGTTGTTCAACAGAGTTTTGGAAAAGAAGGGATATGAGTTGGCCTGACGCCAGGTAAGAATGTGTGGTGCAATTTAGGGTTATAATAGATGCCCCCTAATGTGTGAGGTCAGAAGAGCATCTGATGGCTGAAATACATTACCAATCTTTACTGAAGTGCAGAACAAGTGAGCCCAAGGATCAGGAACCAGGAGGTGTTGTTTGCAAAATAACAAATGTCTCACCGAGGCGGGCATACCCATGCTCAGGATAAAATAGAACCATGGCTACCAATCAAATACACTGTAGATCCATGTCAAATAACTATAAAGAGTAGCCGTGAATAATACACAACGAAGCTACATCTCGAAATCAGAAAGATATACATATAGAGTACCCATCTTCCAGAAGCTGATTCGGCCTAATGGCTGTACTTCAGAGCTCGAGCAACAACTTCAAAATCTTCTAAAACTCGGGTAGGAGTGTAATATGAGTGTACGATTGGACTACCCTGAGGTCTTCGATGGCTCGTCGGTTATGGACTTGATAATCTTGATGATTGGACTGAAGGCTTCAGTGATTTCGAACAAGGACTTGATTGGACATTCAGGATGGCCGGGTATGCGGACAAGAGACATATTGCAGAGGGGCCGACTCAGGCTTAGTGACAAACTTCCCTTGGATAATAACACAACAAGTGATAAGACTTAGGCAGCATATATGTTAATCATAAGTCTACGAAGCAGGAGGCAACGCAAAATCTCCATATGTTTGGAAGAGTAACCAAATGGTGGAGGACACAACTCTATATAGTGAGAAAAGCTTCCTAAGGTCGTACTACATCCCGTAGTCTGATGATCAAACGGACAGATGTGCTTTATCCAAGGGCGACTCATTATGCTGCCAATAAAGAAAATACTTTTCCCATCCTCTTTTTGGGGTATATTTGATTTTTTTGTTCTTTTTGATAATTTTTGAAAAAGAATAAAGGAATATTACGTTACAATGGAGGAATGAATACTGTAAAAATACAATCTCGAGGCACAAGGACAAGACTGATGTTCTGGTAAAATGATACTCAGGGAAAATCCTCCGGCAGCCAAAGGTGTTAAGACGCAAAAGAAAACTATCACACGGTTGGTGGATAAGGTATGCAAATGCGGTTGATAGAACACACAATGGTAACGTCCTTCGATGTAAGTTTAATGAGCCTAGAGAAGGTAATCTCGGTGGTTTTTCATATTTAGAGAGTCTGAAAAAGCATAAAAGGAGACTCTGCTGGGGTACCTTTTTCGATAATAGTCTAGTTGGTTCGAAAAAGGGATAAACTAGCACTGATTAGATGTCCATTCAAAACCATTTTAACGAGTGTGACAAGGACAACATCACTCGACTATTTTTTCACTTTTAAGGAGTCTGAAAAAAGCTTAACTGTGGACTCCGTCAGGAATATTCTTCTGGACCAATTTAACGAGTGTGAAAGAATAAGGTCACTCGACGATCTTTTCAATTTTAGGGAGTCTAAAAAGAGCTTAACTATGGACTCTGTGGGGGTTTCTTTTTCATAAATTTAGTCTCTCAGGCCCGAAAAAGGAATAAAATTATACCTGAGAGTACTCTTATAAAGAATGGGAATTCAATAGAGTATACCTTTGTTTGTACAGTTGACCGTCCGGACCGAAAAAGGGGTAAACTACCGCCGGACAGACGTGACTTCAAATTTTAGTTTAATGAGCGTGAAAGGCCACAAGATCACTCGACAATCTTTTCATGTTTAAAGGGTCTGAAAAGGGCTTAAAATAAGACCCGTCTAAGAAACGTTCTTCTGGACCAATTTAACGAGTGTGAAGAAACAAGGTCACTCGACAATCTTTTCATCTTTAAGGAGTCTGAAAAGGGCTTAAAGAAGACTCCATAATGGTTACTTTTCTCAGTTAATCCGGACGAGATCGAAAAGAATAAATGCAGTCTCGCCGGATGTTGCTTTCAGATCTCAAAGCAAGCTTGAAAAACAACAAAGTTATCTCATGATAGACTCTTTGTGGGTCGATGCCTGGCATCTCCTCGGGGGAGCTGTATGCTCCGACGAAAACATTGTCTATGACGCCAGGGTTTCTGGAGATATTGATAGGTATCGTTTCAACAAAGGTTGCCATATTACCCTCAACATAGATCTTGTGTGTAGTTAAGGGATTAGTATGACAAGACCTATCTCCAGTCATAGTCACGATGAATTCTCCTACTTTGATTCGGCTTAACTTTGGGAGGAAATATGATCTGTGATGAAGATATTCCCAAGGTTTGTCTGGACTAGTCATTGCTTTGATTACTGCTTCGTCAGAAGGCAAGACTAAGTCTAACGAATCAACGTTAGCGAGAGAACCCTGAGCCCAAATAGGCTCTAGAAGTGGATTGAACTCTTGTGCGGGAGTCATATCAGGGTTAGCTGAAGCTTGCTGGACTAAAGAGTACGCTACTTCAGTGGCCGACAAGTGAATGGACATGCCTGAGTGCCCTGTCTCATCCATCGTGGTTGATGGGGAAGGAAGAATCCAAGGATCCTCAAAGTAAGTCGTGCGGAACGACGAAACTTGAAAAATATCAACCTTATGGTGATTAGATATAAATTTGACATCATCATGAGGAGGTGGGTAATCGAAGGTACCCATCAAGGACGGGCACAAACCAACTCCTACGTTAACGACACCTGGTTGAGGATTATCAATCATGGGGACCGTGGATGCCCCCAAAGCTGGGTCAGGTCTGGAGAAACACAGTTGATCGATGGTCACTATCCGACCCTCGTGTGGAAACAACAAGACTTTGAAAACTGTAGCAACCACAACTTGCATAACATAAGTCCAACTCTGTCCTAGCAAGAGATTATAGTCGAGGGGAGCATTGACTACCTCTACTTCGACACACACAATTTTCCCTCCTAACTGCACAAGGAAAGAAGGAACGATGCCATGTGGTCAAAAAGAATGACCGTCGAACGCAGTGAGGAGAGTAGGTGATGGAGACAAAGAGGGCTGGCCAATGGCCTTCCAGCATGTTAATGACATAACGCATGTCGAGGCGCCCTCATTGACCACCGTGTGGAAGATATTCTGTGTAAAAGTTTTCATGGGATGAGACACTACTATCTGAAACGCTACGTGGTAAGGCATATGAGGTTTTAAGTCGGTTGTATCTAACATGATGGTACCCGGATTACAAGTCTCAGTAGAGCCCAAAGCAGTTAACAAAGCTTTCCTCTGAGCAGGGAAACTTTGGAGGACCTCTAAAGCAGACATCGCACAAGGGGTTTGTGATAAATCCTCCACCACAGAGTAATTCTGGGAGGCCCTTGCGTTTGGGTTGTGAGAATCTTTCTTAAATGCACCCTTTGGAATGCGTGTCATTGTTTCTCCCAACATCTTCTCAATCTGTAGAGGAAGAGGTGGGAGATCAGCCTCTTTACCCTTCTTAGAAGATCTTGGTTTACAATAGTCATGCGCTCTAGTCATTACGAAAGCATCACCCCTAACCATATATACGTTCGCGGATGAGGGGTTGTTTGGAGGAGGGAAGGTTTCTTGGCTACCCCCTTCGGCACTTGTAGAGGCTTGAGTTAAATTTTGCCCATGTTGAAAGGGATTAGTCAACACTGCTTGTTGTTGTTGTGTGACAAACTTTTGGGCCTCTGCAAGTCGAGGACAAAGATGGGCCGGGTGGTCTTCTGCACACAAGTTGCACGGATACCTCGCCTTCCGTTTTTCCATGGTGTCCCCGCTAGCATTATCAGTGGGTTTTTTTATCCCCCTTACCCTTCTTTCATTGTTTTTTCTTCCCTTCAGGCTATTGTGTGGCCTTTGGGTTAGTCGACTACAAAGAGTGTACTTCCGATGTTTGGGTAGGAGGAGCAGCCAAAGCAGTAGTCTGACTGGCCGCTGAGTGTTGTATAGATAATTGTTGCAATTGTTTTGTCAATTTCTCAGCGGGCTTGGTTTGTGATGAAACAACAATACCATCGGCATGTGGTCCAGCTCTCTGTCTAGTTTTATCCAGTATTGATCATGGTGCATTCGGCAGGATGTTATATAATAAACCAGACTGAGAATAGATGAGCTCAAACTGTTGAGCCCTCATGATGGCATCTTCTTCGGAGAAAACTCCAGAAGTTGCGACGTCTTTGGATAATTGTGGGACCAAAGACTTAAGGAACCACTCAAGCAGGAATGCTGGTGGGACGGGTACTTTGATTAGACTCTTCCAGCATCTCTACTCTCAGATATGATCAGAGATATGGTCCGTTGTTGTCTATTCGAAATTGGCGAGCAACTCTGTGCCAGCATCGTATCTCACAGGTAACTGGAAATGGTTAAGGAAGGCCATCGCCAGTTCGCCAAAAGAAGAGTATCTTGAGCGATCGAGCTCGATGTACCATTTCGCGGCACTCCCAATAAGAGTGTGTTGAAACAATCGCAACTGGACGGAGTCATCTTTCAATGAGTTAGATGAACACCAAAGATGGAAGGTAGTCACATGATCACTTGGATCTTCGTTAGGCTTGGCCTTGAACTTTGGAATGTCCGAAGGCAACTTCGTTGGCATAGGAGGCCAACGTGGATCGTGACAAATAGGATCATTTAACAACCTTGTCAAATATATCAAGTGTAACATCGCCAGGAATGGTAGTTTGGGTTGCTGCTGATAACCTGGGAAAAAGGGTCCTGGAGTTTGACTGGCACCAGGTTGCCAGGAAAAGTTTGGTTGTTGGCCCGAATTTTGGTAGAAACCATGGCCCTGACCAGCATAAGGATTTTGCATCTATGGAGACGTCATTGGCTGATTTCCCATAAAGGACATAGGACGTTGGGCATGCATCATGTTCAAAGGACTTTGGGAAGGATTACCCCATGCCGGTCCTGATGGGAGAGGCATAGTAGTCTGTCCAGGGTTCCATTGACTGTGGAAAGAATTACCCCAGAACGACATTCCAGAGGAGGGAACTGATCCTTGTCCTGAGTTCCAAGGTCCTGCTATATGTGCCCCCGACGCAGGAATAGTACCCTGCACCGGAGTAGACTGTCCAAAAATGGGATTGCCCCCAGACGGGAAAGTGGTGGATGAGAAAGTGTTGTTACCAAACGTCTCGTTCCAAACAAATGGTGACGAACCTATTGGCATACTGTGCGCAGGTGTTCCTTGACTCCCTGCTCCAAATAAAATCGTGTGTGCAGGCTGCCCGACGGACTGCTGATGCGGACCACCAAGCAAAGGGGATGAAGGAGGGATATGACCTCTTGCATAAGGAAAATCATTAAAAGGGACATGAGTGCCCCCAAGTTGACCTTGCAGGGGAGCGTTAGAGCTCCCTGCCCCCAGACCCAAAGTCTGTAAAGTGGAGTAAGTGAGTGTAGGACTTGTACCTGAACTAGGCATACCATATGAGAACGAAGGGCCTGTCGCACTAGGTGTGAAGGGGGTTGTGGCCACCGCCATAGACGGGGTCGGTCCACTGTGCGACGTAGTTGTGACCGAGACCATGGTGGCTCGGATCGACGACGGTAAGTTAGGATATGATTCTCCTGTGGTAGCAACTGTGGTGGGAATGGAAGAATTCCCAGAAGAAGTAACAACGTTTGTTTCCATAGCTGTGTGAGGCATTGACATGCGTTCATAAAATTGGATTGGTACAATAACCTGTGGCCAGGTATCAGTGGTTGGGGTTTCAACTGAGCCAAGAGTAGCGGTTGATTCCTCCGGGAGTTGTTCAGGCACAAAGGTTTGTAACCCGGTCGCTTCGAAAGACCCTTGTTGGTCTAGCTTCCGCCTTAATGGTGGTGGGGGTGGCTCCAGTGTAACCGGCGGTAGGCCCAGAAGCCTTCGTGACTGGCGGAGCTTGGGATCCTCTACTGTGTGAGAAGATCCAAGACACGCTAAGGTATTCTACATGTTCAAAAGTAACACACACTAAAAAGAATCCCCTAATAGATAAGACAAGCAATCACTAAACTATTTGGAAGAACAGTTACAACAACCAACACTAGAGCAACTTACCGGTGCAAGTGCAACTCGAACACGGAAGCACCCTCCGGGTATACTCTGAAAAGCGTGGCCTGATGTCTATCCTAGGTACCGCGGTATACCCCCGCAATCACCTGTGTATGTCCCTAAAAAGATTGGCAACTAGGTTGCCAGCACGCGAACAATCACCAGGCACGTACAGTCGAAAGTCGGGTAGACCACAATGAGCAGGGTATCAAACCCGAAACCTGTCAAGGGTATCGAGAGAAAATGGTCCGGAAGACAACTGAGGACCTCGAATGGATTCGAGACCCACGAAGCCCCATGGAAAATGCAAATGACGCAATCCCAAAACAAGCCCTCGATATGTGTTCTCCACTACGATTGGTCCGGCTTTGGAGGGGTTATCTCTGTTGTCTTTCCGCACGCAACCTCGTGTTTATCCCCTGTGTTAGAGGGGGGTCCGGGATAAATTCCACAAAACTGGACTTAGACACTCCCTATCGCAGGCTCTAATGTTTGGTTTTGAATGGCCTTGGAGAGTTTCTTCTCCAACCTAATCAAAGGCCCTAATCCTGAACTAGTTTGTGAACAATACAAACAAAAAGTATAATAGATTGTAATATTAGCATTGCTTTTATGGTTTTTTCTTAATTCAAGGGGTATGAGACTGAAACTGATGATGTGTAAAGACGAAAGAAAAAACGAATGAAAAAAGATGGAAACAAAAGACTGTTACTAAATGCAAAATTTCAGCAACTTTTCACAAAGAAAGATTTCTTTTTCTATTCAATTTTTATAAGATTTTATGCACCGAACATAAAGGAATTTCGCTCGACTACGAGCTACTTATGCTCTAAATGCACTGCAAAAACTTACGAAATGAAAGACTTCTCCCTAGCTAAGGATGCAGAAACACACTCTTCAAACAAAGAAGAAAATGAAAAGAGATTTTATTTATTTAAGTGTTAGTAAAGCAACAAAGGGAAAATACCGACAAGCACAAAACCAAGAAAAAACAATTCTGGCTTAAAGCGCAGATCGCAAAGAATCAGAGTAAAGACACACAATGGTAATAAAGAAAACAAAGACTCATACGCTTGTCTAAAAACCATAAATTTTATTTTTTTTATATTTTCTATCAACTATCAACTGAGAAAAAGCAAGGTAAGGGTAAGATGACCTAACCTACTGACTATTCAGCCCTAGACTCAACCACCTGAGAGGAATACTTCTCATTAAAGGAGGGGATGACTATCCCACCCTGATTAAAAAGTAGCCTGTCAAGCATGCTACTATAACTAAAACCACACGCGTGCAAACGCGTGCTGAGCTGAAACAAGAGGCGTGTACATGCGGGCTGACCTTGTACAGGTCACGTGTATGTCTAAATTCCAAGACATAAATGAAAACAGGCAGTCCAGACCAGGAAGAGGCCTCTGGTATTGATAACCAGGGTCCCTTGAAGGCTTGGATGCTCTTTCTAACATAAAAGAAAAAATAATGCAAGGAATAACAAAGCGAAAAAAAGCAATCTGAGATAGGACTGTGAACCAGCAAGACTCAAACAAGATTCCAGAAAACCCCCTGAGAATTTATAATTCTGATAGGGAAGAGGTGGACTGCCTCTAAAGTTCTATGAACTCCTACACGCTATTGTTATCCCTACAACTAGCATTCACACGCGGGCTGTAAGAGGATAGGGCGCGAGTACATGCGTGCAGGCCTTCTGCAGGCCACGTGTACCTCTGTGTGTCCCGACACCTACCGTCAAGAAAAATTCAGGGAAAAATGGTATGAAGAACCAGGCTCCCTGCTAGCTCAGACCTAACAGAAAAAGACAGGCAAAGAAAAACAGAACACCTATTCTTTAAACTACCCAAAAACTTTAAATAAATCCGGAAACCCTAAAGAGTATTCTCCCCAGTGGAGTCACCACTTCTATTGTTGGGAAAAATACCCTACGGACTAGCAAACTAGGGTCAGACTTGCATGCAGATTTTGACTGAAAATAAATTACTTTTTACCTATGACCCAAGACTTAAACCCCTCTTTCACAGTACATGCGAGGAAAAATACTACTAACCTTGTTACCGACGTTCGATGTAGATCCTCCGTTGTGCTTTGACCACTTGCTTGCGCTGCTCCTTCCACAGATGACCTGCAATCAAGACAAATAACAACTATGCATGCATGCTACTTCTCTACTAAAGGGTTAGAAATCAAGCATAAATTAACCAAACCATAGATACTTCATGCATTGGGATGGGAAAAGTATTCTTTTATTATTTGAAAATGAATCAACTTACAATCAAAGTCGAGACCGGCCATCGCTCCTTGATCCTGATCCTGGGCTCCTCTTCTTCTTTCTTCCAACTGCTTTGCGTTAAATCTCCTTTAGCATGAGGAAAGGCTAAAGGGTTGGGACAATGGATTACGTAAATGGGCAGAGTTTCTTTGCTATATATATTTTTTCTCCAAATGGTACCCCTACCCCTTCTTTTATAGGCTAGAAGGAGCTAGGGTTTTGGACGAACCCTCGGCCATGCATGGCTTGGAGTTTCAGTTAACTGACCCATATCTTTTTGTTCCATCGACAACTTTCCTTTCGTGCTTTGTTAGGTACATGCGGGCTATAGTGGGTCAGCTAGCGTGCACACGCATGCAGTAATGGGTTAGGGCGCGTGGGCCTTGACACAAGAGGATTTTCAAAGAATTGTTCAGCAGAGTTTTGGAAAAGAAGGGATATGAGTTGGCCTGACGCCAGGTAAGCATGTGTGGTGCAATTTAGGGTTATAACAATAATGATTCAATATTTAGTGAAGTGGAAAAAATTTCCCATGCATCCACCTCACCATTCAGTGCCCTCCTGATGTGAAAGAGATTGACCTTTATCAAAGTAAGACAAGACCTACTTGATTTGCACAATGATTCCTTGGAGCTTAATACCTCCAAGGTTAGGCTTGGTTATCACTGCCTTGATGATTAGCATTGAGTCCTTGAAGACAAATAAGGTCTTAATTCAATATTTCCTAACAATGGTGAACGTCACAATGAGTAGGCTTCGACTAGATCGTTTGACACATTTCCTAGCTCCCATGCATAGTGTACTATCTTATTCCCCTGGGGATCATGAAGACTCCCCACCGCACCTTCCACCCATGTTCACTATTAAATTTAAACAAAAGTTAAAATCTATCAAAATTATGTATCGAAATCTATTTAAATAATTTGGTTGGTAACATGCTTATTATATATTTCAATGTGTTTCATGAGAAATATTTGTATGACAGAACATATACAAAATGTATTTCTTTTTTAAGTGTATATATAGAATGTGTCACATCCATGTCTATATATTTATCATTTGTATACTACGTATATATATGGAATGTGTCACATCCATATATATGCATTTCACATTTATATGTTATATAGAAGTGCTTATATAACATACAAATGTGAATATATGAAAACACTTCCATAACATACAAATGCATATATACAGAAGCATTTACATATATTCACTTTGCTACACAAATACACAAATGCTCTCAGATATGCACATTTGTATGCTAAACACATATAAGTTCTTTTGTATGTGCATGTATGTATGCTAATATATATAATGAAGCACTTTTATATATACACATAAATTTCTTATGTATATGCATATTTGTATGCTATGTGCATATATAGGAAGCGATCATATATATGCACATTTATGTGTTTCTATATATGCATATTTATATGCTATGCTTTTGTATATGCACATTTGGATGCATGCATATACACAAATGGGATTTCATATATTCACAATTTTATTTTATGTCATATGTGTGTCATGTTATGTATATACATAATCAAGCATTTGTATATGTGCATTCTATATATGTGCATCTGTATGCTACACACGTGTATGGAAGCCTTGTATGTTGTGCACATACACATAAGCATGGTACTTATATATGTGTGCATAATTTGTATGTTATACACACATATAAAATAAACGCATTGTGTTTTCATGCATGTGCATACCAAATGTTGATATATGAAAGTGGCGCATATATGGGTACCCACTTTTGTAGATGTGCATTTGTATGCTATGCACAAATATGGAAGTCTCTCTCATAAATGTGCATTTGTCACAGACATGCATATAAAAAAGTGTTGCACTTTTGTACATGCACCTATACAGAATGCACTTTTGTGTGCTATGTGTATATATAAAATGTGTTGTTTTTGTATATGTACATTTGTATGCTACACATATATAGAGACCACATATATAGAAGCACAACACTTCCATATATGCACATTTGTAAATTGCCTTGAAAATTACAATGGTTGAACCAACAAATAGATTTAAAAATGTAAAATCTTGTATAAAAATGTGCACACAAAAACTTATTCTATTTCTACAATATTCCTAATGGAATGTTCCAATCTGTACACTAATAAACTACTCTCTTAAACCTGTATCCAAGATATTTTTCACTGCGCATAGACATGAGTTGTCTACACTCTAAAAGATTTTAGATTCTTAAACACAATAAATAGATTCTTAAATAGTGTTGTTGGAATAGACTTTAGATTGTTGAAAAATAAAGACAATGAGAAAATATACATAGAAAATCTTCCATGTGATCTATCATCCAAGTAAATTTGAAGCGATCTACCACATTGTAGTATTCATCCCCTGTGGACTTTGTTTGCTCGGGATTGTTTACGGTGTGACACTGCATGACAACTACAACAAACAACTTATTTTTCAAGTGGCAGCGACTAAGAGAAATGGTTTCAATCCTTGCAACAGATTTATTAACACAAACAATCACACTCCTTACAACTCTATTCTACTTAACCTATCCTCTACACCAACAGAAATCAGTGTTCACATGCTCTCAATTTTTTTGGCACTCCCATGAGGGATTCACCGAGGATTTGAACCAGGGTGGGAAGAGGGGCATATACTCTTCTAACCTTATCACAATTGGTCAAGTCTCACTAGAGATTTGAACCAAGGTGAGGAGAGTGCAATACCTACCTTCCAACCATTTAAACTACTACCTCTTAATTATAATTTTTCTTAAATCTATAACTAAGATATCCTTGACTCTACACAACTCTCTACAGTGTACACAACTCTCTACAATCTACATAGAGCCCAAAATATTAACTATTTCATATATGTATTGGAAAGTTATTCTCCAACAAGATATAAGTTCAAGAGAGTCGAAGGTCCCTAAAAACCATGTCCTCCCTTAGATGCTTCAGACAATCGAGTTCTCCAAAACCAGATGCAAAGAAGATTGATGTTTTATATGCGCTCGAAAAGATCACTATGCCAATACCCCTAACTCAATACATGAACCCAATGCTCATTGGTTGAAGAAAGTGCAA
The DNA here is from genome assembly GCA_009831015.1 of Picea engelmannii. Taxonomy (NCBI): domain Eukaryota; kingdom Viridiplantae; phylum Streptophyta; class Pinopsida; order Pinales; family Pinaceae; genus Picea; species Picea engelmannii. The sequence goes on along the minus strand of ML801974.1, from coordinate 119,565 downwards.
AATCAAACTCAAATTTTTGACGATGAACGCTTTATATCTTAACAGAAGAAGACCTTGAACAATCCAATAGTGATGAGGAGGAAGCTCACCAAGGAAAAATGATGAAGCCATTTATGTCCTCCAGTGGGAGTGAATAGAGGGAATGCACTCAATGTTCTCATCCAGAAGAAATTGAGGACTCAAAAGAGACCTTTGAACATTATGAAAAAGGATCCTCAGAAGAGGAAGGAGAAGCCGACGTCAAATTGCAAGTGTTATTGCTTAAATCTCTTGGACCTTATTTAACCTCGTCCCATGTTTTCTTGTCTCTAAAATCTATTACTAATTTTATTTAACCTCGTCCCATGTTTTCTTGTCTTTAAAATCTACTACTAATTTAACGGATGTCGAAGAAAATGTTACCCCACACCATCCAACGCACTTGCAATTTGCAATCACGACAAGGAATAAAATAAAACCTGCTACCGCGACAATAAAGAATGGATATGACCCTGATGGGCCTTGGATAGTGATACCTAGGGCTTGATCTAGATTGGGGTATCAAAAGGATCCATTGCCTTCAATTTGTCTCTATTGCATCTAAGTCTTCACGTTCATTCTCTCGCGCTTTGTATTAGTTTGATATCTATTCTCAATTACATTTAAAAAAAATCATTTTAACCCTAGAACTAATCAACGCCCTTAGGAAGATTAAAAAGAAATGGAAGCATGCTTAAAAAATAGAATTACTACTCATTGTGTATGTATCTCATTAATCTTAATGTCGTTATCCAAAGTAGAAATTATGAAAATATAGACTTGGTCTATAAACTTTTTAAATTTGATATTGGTATTGTGAACTCCTCGCTAGGCATTGCTATTTAAATACAACCATATCAATAGAGATTGCAAAATTGTGCTTTCGTTACTCCCAATTTATATTAATACATTACAAAGACTTATATATTCCAATCTTAATGGTAAAATCATGAAAACATAGACACATTAGATGAAAATATAAATACATTAAAGAACAATTTATATTAATTCATCACAAAGACTTTATATTAATTCATCACAAAGACTTGTATATATTCCACTCTTAATGGTAAAATGATGAAGACATAGACACACTGGATGAAGATATAAATACATTAAAAAACACATGGAAGTTTGTGTTGTCTATATCTTATATAATTATAAAATACCCTTTCATCCTTGTGCATTATCTTATATTTTATGTGAAAATTGGTTTATTGCAAACATAGCATAATCATTATGCATTATGCTAAATAAAATACCCCCCTCTCATTCTTGTGCATTATCTTATATTGTCTATGAAAATTCGTTTATTGCAAACATAGCATGATCATTATGCATTATGCTAAATAAAATACCCTCTCATCCTTGTGCATTATCTTATATTGTCTGTGAAAATTGGTTTATTGCAAACATAGCATAATCATTATGCATTATGCTAAAGGGACAATGATGAGGAAGTGTTGTCTCCATATGTTTTTGGTTCCAACTTGGGGTGAGTATAAGGAGAGTGGATGCACCTTGACATCAAAGCTTTGCAAATATATTAATATAGTTTTGATTTAATTAAGATTGAAGATGATGTTTTTTTTTTTCTAAAATTGAAAAAGGGAAAAGGTGGTTATATATTGTGAACTTTGTTATATAAAAAGGTAAGAAAAAAAAGTTTTTTTTTTAAAAAACAATTATATGAATTTTTCAATCTTCATTAAAAAGTGACATTTTCTTAGTTGTAATTGTGTAAGAATTGCTCTCATCTTTGCACTAAAAGTTTAATAAAAGATATTTATGTTAGAATATATAACTCCTATTTGTCTTAATCACGAGGAGTTATGTTTATGAGGTAGAGAACAATATCTACATGGATAGTTTGATCTCAGTCTTTAGGGGCTTGTTAGATAATTGTTGTGAGAGATATTCTCTCCAACTAAGATTCATAGAATGGTGTGAGGTTGAGATATTTGCTCAGTTGGATAGATTATAAGATCAAGATAGTTTGTCTATCTTGAGACAAAGGCTTGTTGTATTTATATGTATCATTATATTGATTTGATTTAATAGATATCACTTAACCCATTGTTGGTGTGTACTGTTAGAGATAATGCTTACAGCTGTTGTAACTGTGAGTTTTTAGGTTAACTATTTTTAGCTAATCAGATCCACTTTCTTAGGATCTAGATTGCTAGGAGTGGGTGATATGGATGCTATATATGTAACCTCCATTTGTCTATGTAATACAATTAAGTGTTTTGTGTAATCATGATTGCTCTCTCAATTTCCAAGTTGGTATCAGAGCAGGACTGGGTTTAGCTCTTGATGGAGTGCCCAGGAATATGAGAGAAATGTGAGATCAATCTGATGTAGGAATAGGTTAGTTGTAGGAGAGTAGGAATAGGTTAGTTGTAGGAGAGTAAATTAACAGTGTGGGAGTAGATTAGTTGTGAGTGTTGTTTTGTGTGCCTGTGTGAATTGGTTTACTGGTTAAGAAATTTGTAAGAGTATCACTATCAGAAGGAAATCATGTTGGAGAAGAGGCGGACTAGAAGGAACCACCTCTCTGTTGCTGCATCCATGAATTAAAGGAGGAAACGTGATAACTGTCGCTGCAAGATTGACTCCCAGATCGTTGGAATTAAGGGATTGTTGCCCTGTTCATTTCCGTGAGGGATCGTTGCCACTGTTCTTTTCCATGCGTAACGCATAACAGAGCAATGAGGTGAGAGGCATTTCTACTGCACTGATGGTGTATTTGATCTGTGCCTTGAGTCCATCTGCAACATCTGTTCCGAAGCCGAAGACATCACCTCAGAAATTGAGCCGTTCCAGAGGTTCAAAGAGTCGTCGCCTGCATGAACATGAGTCCATGGACGCATTTGTTGAATCGATGTGCCCAGATTCCTCTTTGTTGCGTCTTGCCCTTCATATGCAATTGTTCCACGGTTATGGAGGAACAACCGAGGATAAGTCAACAAATCCGCCATTGGGGAGGGGATCACATTGACTGAAAGGTTTGTGCCTTCCAAAATTGAGATCTGCAGCATTATTGGAAGCCAAGCGAAATCAGACATCGTGGGAAATTCATAAGGAGGGGTCTACAGTATTTATTTGAAAAATGCTTGAATTTGGTTGTTGTGCTCTGGGCCATTGATACGTGTTGCCCAGATTAAATCTGTTGTAGCCGCATGGAGGAGAGGACTATGCCACGTTTGTGAATTATTAACTCAATGTACCCGATGCAAATCTCATTACATCTACACCTGATGTGATCGATTTAGTAAAAGCGAAAAATAAAAATTCCAGATCTGTGAGCTCGAGATCACTGAACGTAAAATGGCAGACGGATAACCAGTTGGCACATAGAGTTGTTCCGCCTCAGTGTTTTTTTTTCAGATTGTGCTTGTTTCTGCTGAAAGTTGGTGTGTGAAATTTATTTATTTTTTCTGTAAAATCATAATGATGAAGAACCAACTTCAGAACATAGTGACATAATTCATACTTGTAGTTTTTGATGTTCTTCGGAGCCATAGGCAAGTTGATTTCCCTAGGTTGTTGTAAGCCCTATTATTCAGGTGTGGTGTTTGGTAAGCCTTGTTGAGTCATGCTTAGGCTTACATGGATTCATTTGATAGCACATGGATAGATAGAGAGGATGTGGCATCAAGTTGTGGAATTAACCACTAGGTATGTACGAGAGTGGTAGGTTCACTTGTATGCTAGCTTGATATATAATCAAAGAAGTCAAATCTTCGATTAAGCGAGGAAATGTGAGATGGAGTAATCTTAGAGTGTGATGGACCAAGTTATGATTAAGGGAGAGTCTAATGTTGATGAACCATGTAGGTGAAAAGGATTCCTAGAGAACTCACGAGTAAAACAGATGGTACCCATGTATCTCGGTAGATAGATTGATTTTTATATGGACATCAACGATCAATTGTTTGCAGGTACAAGAAGAAGAAGCCAAAAGTTCGAAGATGAAGTCCATAGTGAAGAAAGCTTGGTCAAAGGGAAACTAGTGACAATGTTGAGGCAACAATGAATATAGTAGCAGAAGAAGATCAAATGATGACAAACAAATGAAGGTAAAATTTTGAGTGGTGTGTTGAATAATAGCAGACTCAATACCATATGTTAATTAGAGCCGCACATTATATTTATAACAAGTCTAAGATGTCATGTTCTATGTAGTTGTCCTTGAAAAGTTTGAGTGTATACCTGGCATGAGTGGAGTATGTAATGTATGCACCTTATTTATGTATGTAAAATGTAAAGGGTATATTGTTGTAAGACCTGGATAGACATGCTTACCCCTTTGTCATGTATCCCTGATAATTTGGATAACCTATTGGTACAGTGTAGTAGTCTTTACGGTGGAGTTATTTAACAATCAGGGTGGACCATGTTATTGGTTTTAGACTCTGGGAGGTGAAGTTTTACACTAAGGGGAATTTCATCAATAGTTGAGTGAACCATGTACATGAAGGAAGTTCCTATTAGACTAGGGGTTGCAGCGGTTGATTACCCATGCATTCTGGTGGCTGGTTGTTCTTGTATATGGACATTGATAGTTTGGTGATGTTTGTATGATTGAGGTACAAAATGAAAGTCAGTTTGGATCAAAGATAGACTTTGTAGATCAAAAGGTTCTTTAATTCATAATGGAGCATGTATTGCAGAAGAGAAGGTGTTAATGAAGACCTCAGTTGATGGAGATTAAGACAAGTACTCGTTAAGGGAGAGTGTTGGAATATGTAACTCCTACTTGTTGTAATCATGTGTGAGGAGATTATGTTTGTGAGGTAGAGAACAATCTCTACATGAATGGTTTGATCCTAGTCTTTAGGAGTTTGTTAGATAGTTGGTTGTGAGAGATTCTCTCCAACTAAGAGTCATAGAATGGTGTGAGGTTGAGATATTTTCTCAACTAGATAGATTACAAGATCAAGGTAGGTTGTGTATCTTGAGACAAAGACTTGTTGTATTCATATGTATCATTATATTGATTTGATTTAACAAATAGCACTTAATACATTGTTGGTGTGTAATACTCTACTCTTCCATTTTAATAACTTCTTTGGTGGTGGTTGAGTCATTTTTTGGGACACAATGTTCTCGCTCAGAGTTGAAGTGGAACAAATTGTGTTGGTTTTGCATCTTATTTTTCTCTCTTGCTCATGGAAACAAGCAATATTGTGTTACCTAAGCTCATTGGTATATTTTTTTTATTGGAGCAAAATAATGCAACCCATATTTATCACTAAAGATGTGTGGGACCTTGTAATTGAAGGCTATGGTTATCCTTCTAATGAAAAATATAAAGCATTGGATGATAATGAGAAGCAATATTTAAATGAGCATATAAAGAAAGATGATGAAGCACTTTGTCTCATAGGGAGTGTAGTTGATGAACCGATATTTCTAAGAATCAGTGTCACTGAATCATCTAAAGAAGCATGAGATATAAAGGACACATATGAAGGAACAACATCAACTAAATTGCAAACATTAAGCAACAAATTTGAAAATGTTAAGATGTGTATTAATGAATCAATGAATGATGATATCACAAAAATGAAAGATCTTGTTAATCAAATGTAGTGATTAGGTGAACACATTCCAAAAAAAAGAATGCTCGAGAAATATTTAAGAAGTTTTGTGCCTAAATTTGAAATGGTGTCCACAAGTGTTCTAGTCTTCAAACATTTAAATGCAATTAGAATTGATGAATTGACCGGTTACTTGTTAATTGTTGAAGAAAACACTGCAAATGAGCACATGGAAAATGCTTTTTCCATGAGATTTGTAGGAAGAGGAAGAAGCAGAGGACATCATAATCACATTTATCACAATTAGAATCATCATACACAACAATCACATAATTATCAGGAAAATGCATCCACATCAAGGGGTAGAGGAAGAAGTTCAAATCAATGTTTTGGTTATTTTTTGAAAGACCGAAGATAAAATGCATGATTAGGAAATCTACAGTGTCACTCTCCATGATAGAAGTCAAGTACAAAGAAGTAGTGTGTGTTGCAGTTTGGTTAAGAAGAATTTTGCAGTATCTACATGAGTAGTAGGAACAACCAACTCAATTCATATGTGATAATATAAGCGCTATTTAGATGTCAAATACTCCATTTTTTCACAAGAATACCAAGCATAAAGATACAAAATATCATTTTGTTCGAGATTTAGTTCAACAAGGTGTGCTTGATTTTATGTATTGTAGTATAAAAGGGAAAGTTATATATATTTTCACCAAGGGACTACCAAAGGACAAATTCTACAAATTTAGAGACGATATCGGAATGCCCTAAATGATCATTATGGGGGAGAAATGATTCATTTGGGTTGTCCTTAGTTTAATTAATAATATTTTTTAAAGTTGTTAGAGTGCTCATATCTTGTAAAGATGATTTAAGATTGATATAATAATTGGTGAGTGGATTTAGTGGGTGTTTTTTGAGTGATTATAAGAGTTGGTTGTTTCATGAGACAACTTTCATTCATGTATAAATATATGTCTTGATAATGAATAAAATTGAGTTGGTGTGCAATGTCATTATTGAATTCTTGTTTTGTTCCATTATTGTTGTTGTTAGTATTTTGTCACTTTATATGTTAATAATCTCTATAATCACTAACAATCTCAACTAGATTTGTCGTTTTAGAGTTTTTGTAATAAATTCACATGGAGGAGGTTTAATAGTTTTCTTATGAGACATGCAAGGTTTAAGAATCACTTCTAACTAATTGAAACATTGAAAACACAAAGGATTAGAACACGTGACTCATAAAGTCGAAATTGAAATAAAAATTAACTATTTCAATTAATTAATTTACTACGATGAAAATTGTATAATATTTTTTTTTTTAAACGTAATGGAAGTAAACTTTTGTTTTTGGTCAATTGGGTTTAGTTTAAATAGTTGGGAGGAATGATTGTTATCCTCTCCACCTAGGTTCGATTCCTACAAGTGACATGTTGAGCTCTTAACGAGTATATTATTGTAATGGCTTTGAGCCTTGTTGTTAACTAGTCTTGTAACCCAAATATTTTAGTGTTTACCTTGGGTACAATCCTTGAAATGAGGACAAGTACTGGAGGTTTCCCATACTTTGTAACCTAAAAAAAAAGGGAAGCAAACTTTGTGCTTTTATACATGTGATAATGTATGTTTTCCCTATTCCATGTTTAATTGTGTTTTTTCGTTTGTGGCTTATATTTCAAGATATGGTGTTTTGGTTTGGCCAAATTAAATTTAGAGTTTTACACTTTCATAAAAATTATTATGGGTATTTAAAAAAAAAATTAAAACTCTGAATTTTATTTATTAATAAAATATTAAAGATATTTTATTAAAAAAATTAAAATAAGTAAATAAGTTTTTTTAAGTATTATATAACAAAAATATTAAACATTATAATGATAAGAGAATTAGCTACATATAATCATGAATAACCTCACTATTTGTTTTAACCAAAATTGAACTTGTGTTTATATAGAAAAAGCTTTGTTGTGTATAGGCTAGTAGCAATTACATCTATTGTATCTTGGACCTCCATAAAATAGAGCATAGTTATGTCTTTATATCTACAGATAAAAATAGATTTTCTAGGCAAGAGTTCCAAGTATTCATGCTAGTAGTCTATGTAATGAACTAGCACAAAATGCATATGACTCTAAAAAACATTCATATTGGTTTTCATTTGCATGCTATCCTGATCTTCCTGCTCCTCGCTAGAGTGATGGGTATCTACACCTACAATTTCCATGGGAACCTGATTTTGATAGACTATCTCGGCCTCAACTCCCCCCTCTTGATTAGATATATGAGTTCCATAATTGTTTGATGCCAAGGAGAGATTATCCATCCGTTGAGATACCACCAAAGCACATAATTTGCTACATTCTTCTTCCAATGAATCTATCTGATACTTTTGAGTGAGAAGAAGATTCGAGAAGTTGGCACTATAGGTTGTAATAGAGTGTTCCAACTCTACCACCTTGGAGGAAATGACCAAAGTAGCGCTACTATTAGCCTAAGTTATTTCCTCATGTTTGCATAGAACCTCCTTGAATTCTTGGAGATATTCTCTTTCCATAGATGCACAATTGACCCTCATTTATTTCCTTTCTATCACTGAGAAAATGGGCATTGGCTCTCTATATCCTGAGTTGAGACACTGAGTGAGAAGAAACCCCCTAGTTCCTCTACTTCTAGTGGCTAGAAATGCCGCTTCATGCAATAACAATCCAACAGGAAGGAATAACGGGAACCGATTGAAACATATCAAAACATTACCCACAATAATTTAGTAGAGAAACAACATATTTCCCACTTTCACCATCCACAACAACACCTTAGTAGATGAGTCTAGAGCTCCCCAATTCCAGGTCTCTAAGCTTTGGCACCTACACTGACACTCCTGAATAGAGCTTGTCCTCCACCATACCACCCCTCTAGAGTATAGCTCAGATGGTTCACTCACCGGATTAATCCCATACCTGTTAACCCCTCTCATGTCTGCACCTTGATATCCCACACGTGAGACCTACCAAAGTAAATGAGCACATGGGCTTGCTCGCTCTTACTATCTTTTCACTAGTTGCTCAGCTTGTGTGACCTCGAGGGATGCTACATGGAATGGATGTTCAATAATAACCATTTAACCATGTAATTGTTAATAAATACCATGCGATGATGATGATGATGATGATGATGATGATGATGATGATGATGATGATGGTTAATGTCCACTAGGACCAAGATGATTCTATTTTCCATAATGATTCTTGATTTAGTGAAGTGGAAAACTTTTCCCATGCATCCACCTCACCATTCAATGCCCTCCTAATGTGAAAGAGATTGACCTTTATCAAACTAAGACAAGACCTATTTGATTTGCACAATGATTCCTTGGAGCTTAATACCTCCAGGGTTAGGTTGGGTTATCATTGCCTTGATGATTAGCATTGAGTCCCTGAAGATGGATAAGGTCCTGATTCCATATTTCCTAGCAATGGTGAACGTCACAATGAGTAGGCTTCGACTAGATCGTTTGACGCATTTCCTAGCTCCCAGGCATAGTGTATTATCTTGTTCCCCTAGGGATCATGAAGACTCCCCACTGCACCTTCCACCCTTATTCACTATTAAATTTAGACAAAAGTTAAAATCTATCAAAATTGTGTATCGAAATCTATGTAAATAATTTGGTTGGTAGCATGCTTATTATATATTTCAATGTGTTTCATGAGAAATATTTGTATGCCAAAACATATACAAAATGTATTTATTTTTTAAATGTATATATGGAATGTGTCACATCCATATATATGTATTTCTCATTTGTATGCTATGTGTATATATGGAATGTGTCACATCCATATATCTGCATTTCACATTTGTATGCTATATAGAAGTGCTTATATAACATACAAATGTGAATATATGAAAGCACTTCATAACATATAAATACATATATACATAAGCATTTACATATATTCACTTTACTACACAAATATATAAATGCTCTCATATATGCACATTTGTATGTTAAGCACATATAAGTGCTTTTGTATTTGCATGTATGTATGCTAATGTATATAAGGAAGCACTTTCCTATATACACATAAATTTATTATGTATATGCATATTTGTATGCTATGTGCATATATGGAAAGTGATCATATATCCACATTTATGTGTTTTCATATATGCGATCATATATGCACATTTATGTGTTTCCATATATGCATATTTGGATGCATGCATATACACAAATGAGATTTCATATATTCACAATTTTATTTTATGTCATATGTGTGTCATGTTTCGTATATACATAATCAAGCTTTTGTATATGTGCATTTTATATACGTGCTTATGTATGCTACACATGTGTATGGAAGCCTTGTATGTTGTGCACATATACATAAGCATGGTACTTATATATGTGTGCATGGTACTTATATATGTGTACTTATATACATATAAAAGAAATGCATTGTGTTTTCATGCATGTGCATACCAAATGTTGATATATGAAAGTGGTGCATATATGGGTACCCGCTTTTGTAGATGTGTATTTGTATGCTATGCACAAATATGGAAGTCTCTCTCATACATGTGCATTTGTCACATACATGCATATACAAAATTGTTGCACTTATGTACATGCACCTATACAGAATGCACTTTTGTGTGCTATGTGTATATATAAAATGTGTTGTTTTTGTATATGTACATTTGTATGCTACACATATATAGAGACCACATATATGGAAGCATTGTTGGACACACCTACCACAGTTAGAGGGGGGGGGGGTGAATGAGTGTGGGGCTCTTTTTCCCAAAACTCCCTTTTACACAAAACTCATTAGTTAGCATTCAACTTTTACTCATTAATCATTGTTGTCATTTATAACCAGTTAGATGTGAACATATATCAGCAATATATATCAACACTACATCATCAACAACTCATCATCACAAGGAACACAAGAAGTATGTACAATTTTCTTTTTATTACGGACTATAATCCTTGGGGTTTATCAGCAACAATTGAATAGAGTACAACTCTGTAAGAGCACCGGCTCTATAATGCAAGACTTAGCTTACACCCTCAGAACCATCTGATATGAGGCAACAATCATCAACAGATATCAATCTATCAATAGGTACGTGACATGTCAGTAGTGCAAACCGTGTGTGTACACGCCCTGGCTCACTACAGCCCGCGTATGTATGCGTCCAGTGTATACAACAACCTGCATATACTTTCTGAGCTTCTTAGGGTTTGTTCTTAAAGTTCATCTCAGATTCTCTGCAACCAATATATTATTCTCTCTGTCTCTGACTGCCCAAACTGACCACCAGCCAGTCACAACACATCCAAGCTCTCCAATAGCTTATTCATGCTCCACAACAAATCAATATGAATGCTATCTAAATCATGTATAAACAACTATTATACCACAACAATCATGTCACCAATGAATCAAAAGAGTACTGCTCACTCCATCAACCAAATAAGCCAAACTGAACCACATCATAGAAGCCATACCAAGAATTCCCTAAGAATTCACAACACATCAAACAATAGTATCCATCAAGACAATAATGTAACCATACCAGTGTCTCAGTGATAGATCTAAGGCCATAGAATGCAGATTTGGAACCTGCCTCATCATCCAAGAGCTTGACACTAGCTCAAACACAAGTCTTCACCATTCTATCCACTATACACTCTCTATCCTCATACAGCCCGCATACATACTCACCCTATGCACAACCAGCCCGCGTATACCTCAATGTATATGCACCCTATACACAAACAACTCGCATATACATCAGAAACTAGGGTTTCTGAAGCTCTGAGAATTTTGTCGTCAAGATCTTCGACATTGCCGAAACTTTGATGCGTCCATGAGATCCTCCTCACGCTCTCTTTCTCAGAATAGATCTTCAATCATGCTCAAGAGATCCATACCAAAGATACTCTCACAAGAAGCTCTCCATCAATACTTCAAAAGATATTCTCACAAGAATCTCTCTAGTGATCCACAAAAAGGATGAAATGCAAGAGTCCATAGCTATCTTATTTATACTTTCATCCTCTAGGTCACTTTACCCACTTTTAGGTTGCCTAACCTCTTTTCCTTATTTTTGGGTTAACCACTTTCCATAAATAGAAAGTTCTCCAATATTTTATCATTTAAATATTCCTTCTTGATTTTGTCACCTTACTTTATCATTTAAATAATCTTTCTTGATTTTGTCACTTCTCTTTATTATTTNTAAATATTCCTTCTTGATTTTGTCACCTTACTTTATCATTTAAATAATCTTTCTTGATTTTGTCACTTCTCTTTATTATTTAAATAATCCACCTTGACTTTGTCATTTTACTTTATCATTTAAATAATGATTTTTTTCTTTTAGGTCACTTTGACTTCTTTGACCTTGGGGGCTCCAAGCCTTCATATGAGGGTCCTCCAACTTCGTAAGGCCATAACTCTCAAACCATGGGGAGTTATGTGACATTCCACATACCACCAGAAATGGCATGACAAGCACTATCCATCAAGGACAATTTCACCAACAACTTCGTTGATCTTCATCTCATTATTCCACATACAAGCATGGGTCCTCCCAACCACAACTCAACCACAAAGCGTCTTCCCGTGAGGGATTTCACCATAAGGGGACCACTTTTGAGTTCATCCATTTGTGCACCTTATCAATCATGATAAGACAATAATGAGTCATCTATACATCAATCCATCATTGCATCATATACAACAACTATGCATCATGTATCAATGACAACTCATTGATCCATCTTCATCGATTGGTTTCCACTTGACATCTATCATTCTCATCAAGGACAATACATATATATTGCATCAATCATCAATCAATCAATCATTTGGCATTGATTAATCACTTGACATCAATCAATCAAACCATTGGCATCAATGACAACATGATCCAACAAGCACAACACTTCCATATATGCACATTTGTAAATTGCCTTGGAAATTACAATGGTTGAACCAACAAATAGATTTAAACTTAAAATGACCATAGTAATCATATGTTCCATTTTCCAACTATCTTTTTGCATTTTTAACACTTTAACAAAAACAAAAAACAAAAAGATTCATGTTCTTGAATTACTGCAACATATGAAATAGACTGCAATAAGCAAAGGAGACAATGGGACAAAAATATTTACCCTTGGAAACCTATATAGGAAAACCAACATTCAAATGAAGGATTGTGCCTTTTGTCTTCTTATGCTACGAAGATCATTGTAATACATATTACAAAGTTTTCCAGGATTAATGTGAATCTATGAGACATTATGGTCTTCTACAATCACTAGCTACAATATGCCTATGTCTCTACTATGTTAGCATTTTAGCATCTCCTCCACACACCTACTCAAACTATGGAACCACCTATGGCTAGTGAAAAGTTGAACCATTTTCTCTCATTTTGTTAGATTTTTGTTTGTTAAAATTAGGGTTTGGTTTAGAGTTTCAAAATTCTAGTGGAACCTCCATGGTGCTTCTAGAAGTCTCTAGTGGATTTCCCCACATCACAAACTCGCCTATTTGAATTACGGTGTGATAACATGTCCCCACTTGGACATGTGGGTAATATCTAGACCATTACCTTTCCAAAGTCATAACTTTGAACTCTATTTTAAGTGCATGATAATGCATTGAAAATATTTCAATGAGAACAACAATTTTGTTTTATATGAGGAAAGCCTACAATCCTCATTTGTCACTAGGCCAAAAAATGTTGTTTAGGGCCTTGAAAATGCGCTAGAAGATGATGACCCAAATTTTGACAAATCCACACCATCTCTAAGATGTCCCAAATTATAATATCCCATGTTTAGAGTATCAATAGACACATATGGTACTTATGTAGATCCATTTTGGATCAATCCCTACCCAGTTTAGGAGGCTTTTAGACTCCATTCATCTACCATCCTATACCATTTGATGTCTTTAGTGTGGTCTTTCCTTTGTCTTATTGTCTTGCCTCTCCTTGGATTTCTACCTATCATCAACTTGTCGATATTACTTCATGATACCTAGTGCTCTCTGTTGACCGCCTCTCCAACACAGGTGGTCAAATCCATGTTCCATGAAGAGATGCATCATCAGATTCTTATTTTGTCGAAGACTTTGGTTCTATAGGGCATTGTTTGGCCCCAACACTTCTTTTCGTAACAGGAATTTCTGCACCCCTGCGTGGGTTAATAATGTAATAGGTATGCATGGATCATGTCTAGGTCAATTACCTTGGGATCGGTTCACTGGGAGAGTTCCTTTCACCGAGGGTTTTTTATCCTCAGGTTATTAACTGGTCTTTTCAGTCTTGTTAATTTCCCTTGAGTTTTTCCCTCACACTTGCAATAATTCCTCCAAAGTGGTGAACGACGTTCTAGTGGGTCTATCTTTTGGTAACTATTATAGGGAATCATTGTAAATGACCATGCAAGACATATTATAAAGTCTTGCGGAATTCCATCGAGTCTAGATTAGTTTGTTTTTTTTTTTAATTAATTAATTTTTAATTAAATTTCCCTAAGTTTGGACGTTTAATTATTTAATTAATTAATTATTTTTGAGAAAAAATTGCAAAAACTAGGTCCTTGGACTTTTGATAGGGGTATTTGTGCTCAAAAGAAATGGAATAGCACCCCCCACATCCATGGACCAAGTTTCAGCTCAGTTGGATAATGTTTGCCATGGATTTGTCCACCCGGAGTGTCAGTCAGTCTAAAACAACAATTTTAATTGCTAAAGTCCAAACATGGCAAAAATGTAATTTTGTAATAATGAGTTAGAAGGATGTTTTAATGGTGGATAAAGTTATAGAGACCCCCCCTAATCTAAACCTACCCATCCAACCTTGATTTAAACTCTTAAACACCCTTACCCCCTCACCACACTCAAAAGTTACGCCCCCCTAGGGGGATTGACGTTTTTCTTGATAAATTAATTTTGTGACTTGAGTGAGGACCCCTCTCATGTGCTTTCCATTCCTTTACCTCCCACGTCACCTCCTAAAGCGACCCCCCTCCTTCTACCTCGTTTTCCCCCCTCCTTTCTTTGTTTTTCCCCCATGTGGTGTGCCCTCCAAGGAGGTTACGTCCCCCCTCCACTTGGAAATTTCCAAATAATTTTTAAAAAATTATTTGTGACTCTTCACTTACCTAGCAAGTATCCCATATCCTCCCACTTGTGTTTTGTGTGATCCCAACACCTCCCACACCTTTCTACACCCTAGATCTATGGATCTAACCCTAGATGGTGCGCCCTAGCCTAGGGATCTCCTCTTTTTCTTGCTGTGAGACACTTGGCATTGATCCAAGAGGGGTGATTTTGTCTCTCCAAGTATAAAAGGAACCCTCCCCCCACTCTTTTATTCACCATATCTTGAGCTATTGTTATGCTACTTGATTTCTCACTCACTCTCTCTCTCGTGTTCCACCATTTTCATTCTTTGGCTCTTAGAGTTTTGGAGAAAGTATTTCTCCAAGAATTTTCTTGATTAATAATAAAGGAGAAACTTTGGAGGATTTTTGGAAGAGCTACCAGTATTTTGGTTCTTTTGACATATGAGGTAATTTTTTTTTTAATTTGATATGATGGTTGCATGAATGGATCTTAGGTAAAGTATTTTATTTGAGTAGATCTTGAAAAGAGTGGTCTTGTAGATCTATATATGTGGTTAGCTAGATAGGGTGAAAGTATTTCACTTTATTAGCTTAACCCTCCATATTATCTATTGTATGCATGCCATTGTGTTAGACCTTGCAGGTTTTGCTTCAAGGATTTCATTGGGAACACCTCAAGGACGAAGGATCCCTTGAGACACATATAAACTCCTCTCTTTCTCAATCTATTACTCTTCTCTTATTTATGTTCATCCATACATATTTTCAGCTAGCTTAGCATAGTTTGGTGGTCACTAAAATATCAATTTTTATCAAATCTTTTGCGGAAAACTTTTGCCCTAAAAAAGCAAAAGTTTTTCTTCACTTTGTTTGGTTGTGTGTAGCATTTCCAGGAAGGATACCTTGTTGGTTTTCGCAAGTTCAGATCTGATTGAGAGGGGTTTTGGCTACCCAAATTCATCCACACAACACTCAAAGTCCCCCCAAAGGGATTGGTGGCTATTTCTCAACCTATTTCTTCATTTTTAAAGCATTTTTAGTCATTTATTCTCCTCTTTGTTTGCTTGTAGTGGCTCATAGTTGTGGGAGAAGGAGTGGTATGACCTCCTCCTACGTGTGAGCTCTTGGGTAGCTTAGATCTAGTTTATACCTTGATTTGTTTTACATTTTTTAGCCTTTTCGAGCTCAGACGTGGGGTTTGGTGGATGAAGGGAATCCTCCAAGCCTAGGACGTGGGTAGGGTTTGCTTGCTTGCTTGCTTGTTAGAGTTTGTTTGTTTGCATTTTCCTTTTGCTTGCCTCTCTTTGCTTCTTCTTCTTGGCTTGCTTGCTTCTCTCTTCTTCAATTTTTCTAAAAGATTAAGCAAGCCAATTAATTGCCTACCTATTTGGGAGAGGAATACCCCAAGAGGTAAGGTTAGGGTTTTAATATGTGATTGATGATCCAATTGGTTAATGCTCTAAATATTCTAGATCTAGATCCAACACTTAACAATTCTCTAGCTTAAGCCTATTGGGCCTCATAATCAACTTTACTAGATCTCATGCATGCTTAGTTCACTACAAGTGTTTATCTTTATGTTCCATGCTTAGATCTATAATCTTTAATGTTTGGTTGCTTCAATAAGTAGATGGTGTTTTTCTTTCATGCTATAATTTATTAAGGCCATTTGCCACATGCTTGAAGTAATCTCATTGACAAGTTGATAATAGGAAAACACTTAAATCTTTCTCTTTCTCACACTTAATGCTTTCAATCATAAGATAAGTGTGTTTGTCTTTTCATTTTGGTTGGCAAGTTGTCCTTGCCCTTGTAGCTTAATTTCTTTACTTTGCAAGATATTCAATTGTGCATCCAAGTGGCTTTTTCTCACATAGCATATATGTGTTAATGCTCTTAATCTCTTAAACTTAATCAACACATCTTTAAGGCTGAAGTAAGTTTTGGCCAAGTCACTAAATCAATATTTAAAAGTGGCATAAAACTCTTAAAACACTCTAAAATACTCTTAAAAGTCTGCCTAACTTATATATATAATTAATAGACTCTTTAGGATACCTTAGACCACCATCTTCACCATCTAAAATGAGAATTGAGGAATGCAACGAAGGGTATAGGTAGGGGACTGTGTCACGACGCACAAGATGTGTCCTCTCCGAGAGTACTCTTGTCTTAGGGCTGACCTGTGAAGCTAGGGTGGCAACACTTATTGAGCATCCAATAGTTATTTGGCAATAGGAGGAGGAGGCTTTGGTGAAAGCTAAATAAAACTTAATAATCTTAAGAAAGATTAATAACTCAACCTTCAACTTAAGTCTCTAAAACTTTCGTGGGTTTAGCAATTAAGAGTGATTGTCTCTCATCTTTAATACTTGCGCTTAAACTTCTTACTTTGACATATTGATGATCTTGATGTATTGATGATGATAATGTATTGTTATATGATGCTTTGATTTCCTTGTATCATGCACAAACACAAAGTAATTAAAGTGGTTAGCTTGTTGTTGTACTCTAGCATTTTTAATTGCAAATCTTGTATCTATTTTGAGTTTAATTATTCTTTTGTAAGTAATCTTGTAATCTACTTGTAACGAACCACCTTATAAATTTAGATGACCCCTTGCCCAATCTTTAGGCACTAGCCTTAGTTGACCTAGGGAAAAGGATTGCTTTACATGCTAACCCTTGCACCTTGCATTGTTGCCTTAGCATCATAGGATAGATCCCCCCAAACCTTGTAAATATTTGAAATCAACTCCTAGAACTTAACTCTAAAACTAATCTAGAAACTAGGGACTACCCCCCTTGGCTTCCCTAGGAGTGAGCCTAGAAGGAAGAGGTTCCAGACAAAGTGACAGTGTGGGCTGTGAACCTAGGTATTGTGCCTCCAAGGACACACTAAGTGAGCCGGACTTAGCTCACGTTTGCAAGTGTGTGTAAGGACGGCAAAATCTTTGGCACCATTGCCAAGGATAAGTCATTTATCCTTGGTCAAAATGACTTAAATTTTTAAAGAACTAATAATTCTTTGAACTTGCATTGGTTGTTTTTGTTTGCTTTCTTTCCAAGTGGCGACTCCATTGAAAAAATCTATCAAGTATACTGCAAGGAGCAATCCTTGTTGGCTGCTTGAAATTCTTAGGGAAGAAGCACTCACTTATATCCAATTCTTGTTCCAACTTAATAATCTAACTTTTGTTTTGCTTCTTACTTTTTCTTTGTTTGATGCCCTTGTCTGTTTGGTAAACTTGATCATCTAGCGACTCCACTCTAAAATAATTTGACAAAGTATTCTTCAAGAAGGAGCTCACCACTTGTGTTGCTTCATCCTTGAACTTGAAAAGGTTTTTGGATGAAATTAGTCGGTTTCCCTTCTCGTCGGATCCTTAGTAATGTTGGGTCCTGGTACTTTTATTTAGACCTTGTTTTAAGTTGGAAATGGATGATCCTTATAGTCCTATTGAATTTTCAGGAATTGTTGGTTACCCTCATGATATATCTGAAGATTTTATTAACAACATTCCTGAGTATAATGATTATGATGACGCTAGTGATCACATCAAGGCCTTCACGTCATGTATTGATGAATGGTGTGATCCACCTATTTATGAGGATGTTCTAATGAAATTGTTTGTCATGACTCCTGATGGGGAGTCTTATTATTGGTTTCATGATTTGAAAGATAAGAAGTTCAAGACCAAACAAGATTTGTTCCATGCCTTTTTGGAAACATTTGGGCATGATCGGGATGAAATTTACAATGGATTAGTTGATGATTTTGTGGAAAAATGGAAGAGGAAAAATCTTCTAGATATTGAAACAACTAGTCCCATTGAGAAGCTTAAATAAATACTTCTAAAAATGCAATATGCCCATGACAAGCAAATTGAAGCCATGAACAAACAACTAGATATTATGGAGGCTCGCCTTGAGGATGATGAAACGTATATTGAATATCTGGACCCCCTTGAACTTGAGATTGACAATGAAAAAGATGAGGAAGTTCATTGGGAAATTCTGGATGAACCCATGGATGATTCAGTCGTTTGTTTGGAGGAGATGAAAGAATTTGAGTTTGAAAATGTTGAATATCTAGATGATTCAAGTTCCCACCCTCCTCCCGAGGAACCAATATTTTTGATGGAAAACTTTGAAGATCTTAAGGAAAACAGTATGATGGTTCTAGTGATGTGTTCTTCTTCAACCTCTCAACCAAGAGATGAATTAACACAAAATTATGTGGAAGTGGAGGGCCACTTCAGTTTATCAATGTCTTATCATTATGAGTGTTGGTTGGTCTCCCACCTTGACAGTCATGATCAACAAAGTATTCAAAGTTTGCACGGCTTGTCATATTCCAGTGTTTGGTTGAAGGGAGGAAAGAGCATGATTCTTGGTTGGTTCTTTTTGGCGAAAAATTCCAAGTTAATAAAACTTGGGAAGGGGTCTTTTGTGATTCATCCTGGACAAGGATGTTTTAAACACCTGTGGCGTCATTTCATCCATTGCATGGATGGTTGTAACGTATCTCTAACCCTTCCTTGTATTTTAATTTTGTATTATTTCATTCATTATGCGAATATGTACTTAGAAAAAAAAATTGTATCATAGATTTCATTATAATGTTGTACTATGTATATAGCATTCATTTATTTATCATGTATGTATATATCCTTATGTTGGTTATTGGTGAGCACTCTGTTGTAGGTGTTGGATTCTCGTATGCTCTCTGTCCCATGTGGAGCCAGATGTTGACTGCCTCTCCAACACAGGTGGTCAAATCCATGTGCCATGAAGAGATGCATCATTAGATGCTTATTTTGTCGAAGACTTTGGTTCTACAGGGCATTGTTTGGCCCCAACACTTCTTTTTGTAACAGAAATTTTCACACCTTTGAGTGGGTTAATAATGTAATAGGTCTGCATGGATCATGTCTAGGTCAGTTACCTTGGGATCGGTTCCCTGGAAGAGTTTCTTTCACTGAGGGTTTTTTATCCTCAGGTTATTAACTAGGCTTTCTAGCCTTGTTAATTTCCCTTGAGTTTTTCCCTCACACTTGCAATAATTCCTCCAAAGTGGTGAATGACGTTCTAGTGAGTCTATCTTTTGGTAAGTATTATAGGGAATCATTGTAAATGACCATGCAAGACATCTTAGAAAGTCTCACGGAATTCCATCGAGTCTAGATTAGTTTTTTTTAATTAATTAATTTTTAATTAAATTTCCCTAAGTTTGGAGGTTTAATTATTTAATTATTTAATTAATTTTTAGCAAAAATTGTAAAAACTAGGTCCTTGGACTAGCACCCCCACATCCATGGACCAAGTTTCAGCTCAGTTGGATAACGTTTGCCATGGGTTTGTCCACCCATAGTGTCAGTCAGTCTAAAACAACAATTTTAATTGCTAAAGTCCAAACATGGCAAAAATGTAATTTTGTAATAATGAGTTAGAAGGATGTTTTAATGATGGATAAAGTTAGAGAGACCCCCCCTAACCTAAACCTACCCATCCAACCTTGATTTAACCTCTTAAACACCCTTACCCCCTCACCACACTTAAAAGTTATGTCCCCTTAGGGGGATTGACGTTTTTCTTGATAAATTAATTTTGTGACTTGAGTGAGGGCCCCTCTCATGTGCTTTCCATTCCTTTACCTCCCGCATCACCTCCTAAAGTGACCCCCCTCCTTCTACCTCATTTTCCCCCCTCCTTTCTTTGTTTTTCCCCCATGTGGTGTGCCCTCCAAGGAGGTTACGTCCCCCCTCCACTTGGAAATTTCCAAATAATTTTTAAAAAAATATTTGTGACTCTTCACTTACCTAGCACATATCCCATAGCCTCCCACTTGTGTTTTGTGTGATCCCAACACCTCCCACACCTTTCTACACCCTAGATCTATGGATCTAACCCTAGATGGTGCACCCTAGCCTAGGGATCTCCTCTTTTGCTTGGTGTGAGACACTTGGCACTGATCCAAGAGGGGTGATTTTGTCTCTCCAAGTATAAAAGGAACCCTCCCATCACTATTTTCTTCACCATATCTTGAGCTATTGTTATGCTACTTGATTTCTCAATCACTCACTCTCTCTTGTTCCACCATTTTCATTGTTTGGCTCTTAGGGTTTTGGAGCAAGTATTTCTCCAAGACTTTTATTGAATAATAATAAAGGAGAAACTTTGGAGGATTTTTGGAAGAGCTACAAGTATTTTGTTTCTTTTGACATATGAGGTAAATTTGTTTTAATTTGATATCATGGTTGCATGAATGGATCTTAGGTAAAGTATTTTATTTGAGTAGATCTTGCAAAGAGTAGTCTTGTAGATCTATAAATGTGGTTAGCTAGATAGGGTGAAAGTATTTCACTTTATTAGCTTAACCCTCCATATTATCTATTGTATGCATGCCATTGTGTTAGATCTTGCAGGTTTTGCTTCAAGGGTTTCATTGGGAACATCTCAAGGACGAAGGATCCCTTGAGACACATATAAACTCCTCTATTTCTCTATCTATTTCCCTTATCTTATTGATGTTCATCCATACATATTTTCAGCTAGCTTAGCATAGTTTGGTGGTCACTAAAATATCAATTTTTATCAAATCTTTTGCGGAAAACTTTTTCCCTAAAAAAACAAAAGTTTTTTTTCACTTTGTTTGGTTGTGTGTAGCATTTCCAGCAAGGATGCCTTGCTGGTTTGCGCAAGTTCAGATCTGGTTGAGAGGAGTTTTGGCTACCCAAAGACATCCACACAACACTCAGAGACCCCCCAAAGGGATTGGTAGCTATTTCTCAACCTATTTCTTCATTTTTTAAGCATTTTTAGTCATTTCTTCTCCTCTTTGTTTGCTTGTAGTGGCACATAGTTGTGGGAGAATGAGTGGTACGGCCTCCTCCCACGTGTGAGCTCTTGGGTAGCTTAGATATAGTTTAGACCTTGCTTTGTTTTACATTTTTTAGCCTTTTTGAGCTAAGACGTGGGGTTTGGTGGATGAAGGGCATCCTCCAAGCCTAGGATGTGGGTAGGGTTTGCTTGCTTGCTTGTTAGAGTTTGCTTGTTTGCATTTTCCTTTTGCTTGCCTCTCTTTGCTTCTTCTTCTTGGCTTGCTTGCTTCTCTCTTCTTCAATTTTTCTAAAAGATTAAGCAAGCTAATTAATTGCCTACCTATTTGGGAGAGGAATACCCCAAGAGGTAAGGTTAGGGTTTTAATATGTGATTGATGATCTAATTGGTTAATGCTCTAAATATTCTAGATCTAGATCCAACACTTAACAATTCTCTAGTTTAAGCCTATTGGGCCTCATAATCAACTTAACTAGATCTCATGCATGCTTAGTTCACTACAAGTGTTTATCTTTATGTTCCATGCTTAGATCTATAATCTTTAATGTTTAGTTGCTTCAATAAGTAGATGGTGTTTTTCTTTCATGCTATAATCTATTAAGGCCATTTGCCACATGATTGAAGTAATCTCATTGACAAGTTGATAAGTAGGCAAACACTTAAATCTTTCACTTTCTCACACTTAATGCTTACATCTTAATGCTCTCAATCATAAGATAAGTGTGTTTCTCTTTTCATTTTGGTTGACAAGTTGTTCTTGCCCTTGTAGCTTAATTTCTTTACTTTGCAAGCTATTCAATTGTGCATCCAAGTGACTTGCTCTCACATAGCATATATGTGTTAATGCTCTTAATCTCTTAAACTTAATCAACACATCTTTAAGGCTGAAGTAAGTTTCGGCCAAGTCACTAAATCAATATTTAAAAGTGTCATAAAACTCTTAAAACACTTTAAAATACTCATAAAAGTCCACCTAACTTATATATAAACTTAATAGACTCTTTAGGATACCTTAGAACACCATCTTCACCATCTAAAATGGGACTTGAGGAATGCAACGGAGGGTGTAGGCGGGGGATTGTCTCACAATGCACAGGATGTGTCCTCTCTGGGAGTACTCTTGTCTTAGGGATGACCTGTGAAGCTAGGGTGGCAACACTTATTGAGCATCCGACATTTATTTGGCAATAGGAGGAGGAGGCTTTGGTGAAAGATGAATAAAACTTAATAATCTTAAGAAAGCTTAATAACTCAACCTTCAACTTAAGTCTCTAAAACTTTCGTGGGTTTAGCAATTAAGAGTGATTGTCTCTCATCTTTAATACTTGCGCTTAAACTTCTTACTTTGACATATTGATTATCTTGATGTATTGATGATGATAATGTATTGTTATATGATGCATTGATTTCTTTGTATCCTACACAAACACAAACTAATTAAAGTGGTTAGCTTGTTGTTGTACTCTAGCATTTTTAATTGCAAATCTTGTATCTATTTTGAGTTTAATTATTCTTTTGTAAGTAATCTTGTAATCTACTTGTAACGAACCACCTTATAACTTTAGTTGAAACCTTGTCCAATCTTTAGGCACTAGTCTTAGTTGACCTAGGGAAAATGCTTGTTTTACATGCTAACCCTTGCACCTTGCATTGTTGCCTTAGCATCATAGGATAGATCCCCCCAAACCTTGTAAATAATTGAAATCAACTCCTAGAACTTAACTCTAAAACTAATCTAGAAACTAGGGACTACCCCTCTTGGCTTCCCTAGGAGTGAGCCTAGAAGGAAGAGGTTTCAGTCAAAGTGACAGTGTGGGCTGTGAACCTAGGCATTGTGCCTCCAAGGACACACTAAGTGAGCCAGACTTAGCTCACGTTTGCAAGTGTGTATAAGGACGACAACACTCTCATCAGATCCCTAAGACATGTGATGTCTCCAATACATATTTTCCTTATTTGTGCCAACTATTTGGCAGTGTACACATCCTTTGATCCACGCACGCATAAGTCATTGGTACTCCTTCAATATCATTTTCCTCTCATTACTCAAATTGTTCATACATTGTCCAATTTGTAGATTCAGGACCTTTTCTTTGTAACTCATTCTTGTAATGCTACATCACATCCCCCTTTGCTCTAACTTCATCCTCATATGTTAAGAAATAGAGAAAGCACCACACACGAAAATAATTGATAGAAAATGCTATAAGCCATCTTCTACAATATATTCATCACATGATATCAATTTATAATACATTGAAATAATCACCTCATAAATAAAAGAGCGCCAACACAATGACAACTCATCAATAGATAAAGATGACAACTCATAAATATGCAATCTTGAACTTTATGATTGTCTAAGGAATCTTAGTCTAACATCCCACCCCTTAATCTCAAGTCTAAGAAATCTTAGTCTATCATTTTCCTCTCATTACTCAAATCGTTCATACATTGTCCAGTTTGCAGATTCGGGGCCTTTTCTTTGTAACTCATTCTTGTAATGCTACATCACATCCCCCATTTGCTCTAACTTCATCCTCACAAGTTAAGAAATAGAGAAAGAACGACACACGAAAATAATTGGTAGAAAATGCAATAATCCATCTTCTACAATATATTCATCACACAATATCAATTTATAATACATTGAAGTAATCACCTCAGAAATAGAAGAGTGCCAACACAATGACAACTCATAAAGATGTAATATTGAACTTTATGATTGTCTAAGGAATCTTAGTCTAACATTCCTGCCCTTAATCACAAGTCTAAATAATTATACCAGTAAGACAGCATTAACTAGTGTGTAAATGGGGTATGTTCTTCAATCTTCAATCATAAACTTATGAACTAAGCTTCACTGAAGACATGCTTGAAAAACTACAAATGTGAATGTTGAATAGTTCATTTGAAATGAACTTTGAAAGAGAGAAGAAATTCAGGAAGTGAACAACTGCCATATCTGAACATTTCCTTGCTAATTGGTGAACAAATAAGATCACCATTCTATTATCAGTGAACAAATAAGATCACCATTCTACTCTGAGTGAACAAATATGATCATCAAATATCTCTTTGAATTTAAGCACAATTAGATGTTAATCAACATCTAAATTGTACGACTTGTACGCTAAAGTTTGTTTAATAATTGCACTGGATACTCTCACCCTCGAGAGCTTTGTACATAAAGCAATCGATGGAGACAACGATTCTGAGTTGGTCTCATCACTGTATGTGTATATGACACCATCACATTTCGAACGGACCCCACCTCTACTTTGTAATAGTTTTGTTAATAAATATAGATTCGAATAGATAATATTTGGGATCCGTATCTTCTTTAAGTAAAAATATATTATTATTATAAATTTATAATGTACACAGGAATGAAAAGTTGAAACATCTCTTCCAATTTTGTGAAAGGACCATTACTTATCTGACATCTTCATGAGAGTCCTGATGATAGATAATATTTGATTGATATCCGCATCTTCTTTGGGATTTATAAATAAAGGTATATTTATGGAGAAATGAGAAGCTCTTCAGAGTGTCACTCTTCGTATCTGTGAACCAGTGAGTCTCCATTTCCAGGTCTTGGGAATTGAGCATGTTAGTTCTCTGGTTACTTTTTTCAGTCGGCCCTTCAAACCATCTCAAAGAGTCCAAAAAAGAAACTCAGCTCGTGAATACCGCCTATGCTCTTTGCTTTGCAGAAAGTGCGATCCTAGCAAATCAGAGAGAGATCACAGTCGATTGTCGAAAGTCGTGGATCAAAGTGTCTCCATGCGTGACTTGGAAGAATGTTTTGGTGAAGAAATTGCAATGCTTTGGTGAAGAAAATCCTTTCCATAGCTCGTATGGAGTTTTATCAGTGTTGTTTGTAAGCATTACTCTATTTTGAATGTGAACTGTTGTATGCACTGCCTGTGTCCAAAAAATATCTGTCAACTTTGAATCCATTATCATTGTTCGAGCCATTTCTTGTACTGTCCTATTCTTTCTTTCAACAACTCCATTCCATTGAGGTGTCCTAGCGACAGAGAATTGCCTTTTTATTTCATGATTGTTGCAGTAGTCCATAAATTACTTTGAGGTGAATTCTCCTCCATTATCCGATCTTAAGCATTTGATTCTTGAATCCATCTCATTTTCAACCATTTCCTTGTAGATCTTGAAATTTTCAAAAGCTTCTGATTTGTTC
>ML801974.1:79214-89616 GCA_009831015.1 Picea engelmannii | reverse complement strand
CCAAACCTGGGGTCTCCAACTTCTCATGGCCATAACTCTCTAACCGTGAGGAATTATGTGACGTTCCACATACCACCGAAAATGACATGACAAGAACTATCCATCTAGGATATTTTCCTTGACAAATTCACTTTCCTTCATCTAATTATTCCACAATTAAGCATGGGTTCTCTTACTCCACAAAGCGTCTTCCCATGAGGGCTTTCACCATAAGGGGACTACTTTGAAGTTCATCCATATTTACTTCTTATCAACCATGACAAAAAAATAATGAGTCATATTTACATCAAACACTATTGGGTCCATTACACAAACCTTTGTGCTATGGGTCTTTCTTCAATGGTTGACATCAATGACAACCAACCTTAATCAACAACCCTTGTAGCTTAATTTCTTTACTTTGCAAGCTATTCAATTGTGCATCCAAGTGACTTTCTCTCACATAGCATATATGTGTTAATGCTCTTAATCTCTTAAACTTAATCAACACATCTTTAAGGCTGAAGTAAGTTTCAACCAAGTCACTAAATCAATATTTAAAAGTGTCATAAAACTCTTAAAACACTCGAAAATACTCTAAAATACTCCTAAAAGTCCACCTAACTTATATATAAACTTAATAGACTCTTTAGGATACCTTAGACCACCATCTTCACCATCTAAACTGGGACTTGATGAATGCAATAGAGGGTGTAGGCAGGGGACTGTCTGGCGACGCATAGGATGTGTCCTCTCCGGGAGTACTCTTGTCTTAGGGCTGAATTGTGAAGCTAGGGTGGCAACACTTATTGAGCATCCAACAATTATTTGGCAATAGAAGGAGGAGGCTTTGGTGAAAGCTGAATAAAACTTAATAATCTTAAGAAATCTCAATAACTCAATCTTGAACTTAAGTCTCTAAAACTTTCGTGGGTTTAGCAATTAAGAGTGATTGTCTCTCATCTTTAATACTTGCACTTAAACTTCTTACTTTGACATATTGACTATGTTGATGTATTGATGATGATAATGTATTGTTATATGATGCATTGATTTCCTTGTATCCTGCACAAACACAAAGTAATTAAAGTGGTTAGCTTGTTGTTGTACTTTAGCATTTTTAATTGCAAATCTTATATCTATTTTGAGTTTAATTATTCTTTTGTAAGTAATCTTGTACCTTATAACTTTAGTTGACCCCTTGCCCAATCTTTAGGCACTAGTCTTAGTTGACCTAGGGAAAATGCTTGTTTTACATGCTAACCCTTGCACCTTGCATTGCTGCCTTAGCATCATAGGATAGATCCCCCCAAACCTTGTAAATAATTGAAATCAACTCCTAGAACTTAACTCTAAAACTAATATGGAAACTAGGGACTACCCCCCTTGGCTTTCCTAGGAGTGAGCCTAGAAGGAAGAGGTTCCGGTCAAAGAGACATCATGGGCTGTGAACCTAGGCATTGTGCCTCCAAGGACACACTAAGTGAGCTGGACTTAGCTCACGTTTGCAAGTGTGTATAAGGACGACAACATTCTCATCAGATCCCTAAGACATGTGATGTCTCCAATACATCTTTTCCTTATTTGTGCCAACTATTTGGCAGTGTACACATCCTTTGATTCACACACGCATAATTCATTGGTACTCCTTCAATATCATTTTCCTCTCATTACTCAAATCGTTCATACATTGTCCAATTTGCAGATTCATGGCCTTTTCTTTGTAACTCATTCTTGTAATGCTACATCACATCCCCCTTTGCTCTAACTTCATCCTCATATGTTAAGAAATAGAGAAAGCACCACACACAAAAATAATTGGTAGAAAATGCTATAAGCCATCTTCTACAATATATTCATCACATGATACCAATTTATAATACATTGATATAATCACCTCATAAATAAAAGAGTGCCAACACAATGACAACTCATCAATAGATAAGGATGACAACTCATAAAAATGTAATCTTGAACTTTATGATTGTCTAAGGAATCTTAGTCTAACATCCCCCCTTAATCACAAGTCTTGATGTAATCTTGAACTTTATGATTGTTAATAAATATAGACTCGAATAAATAATATTTGGGATCCGTATCTTCTTTAAGTAAAGATATATTATTATTATAAATTTATAATGTACACAGGAATGAAAAGCTGAAACGTCTCTTCCAATTTCGTGAAAGGACCATTACTTATCTGACATCTTCATGACAGTCCTCATGATAGATAATATTTGATTGATATCCGCATCTTCTTTGAGATTTATAAATAAAGGCATATTTATGGAGAAATGAGAAGCCCTTCACAGTGTCACTTTTCGTATCTGTGAACCACTGAGTCTCCATTTCCTGAGTTTTGGGACATGACTGCTCATAAACCGAACATGGATGTATACAAAAAATTTTCTTTACAAGAAAAGAGTCTTCGATGCTGGTCTGTTAGAAGTGTGTTTAAACCAGTCCGAGTCCTAAAAACAAAAATTTTTACCATGCAGTTAGTAAAACCCAGTAACTCTCCACAAGTAATAGAACCAGGGGATCATTCACAAACTAGAGAAGAGCAAGAGTCCCAAAGGTTCTCTGAAGACGGTCAAGAGAATATGTGAGAGGAGGGAGATGGCCTCCCAAGAAAAAAGTTATAGATATAGCAGTCAGGCAGATGACTGGCATGGCAAGAGATATTTGGTAATCAGGCAGTTAGGCAAGGAGGATTAAATGTGATGGAAGTCAATCTAATGAATACAGTTCCCACGAGACACACCAGATTGAAGCTGAAGGAGGTATGTGAACTTAAGAATACATAAAGGCTACAACTCGTTTTTCAGAACAAGTTAGGTTCCCATTCGTCGCTAGTTTACTAGGCAATATAGGAGATTTAGTTTTGTCAGAGCTGAAGCTTTTATTGAAGATAGAAGTAGCTAAACTTGATGCTTATGTTTATGAATACATAACACTGTACATAAAGGCTAGAGCTCATTTTTCAAAACAGGGTAATATCCATTTCTTGGCTACTCTACGGGGCCAGATTGGAGATTTAGTTATGTAAGAGATGAAGCTAAAATATGCAAGTAAATTTGATGCTTATGTTTCTGAATACATAAAGCTACAGCTCATTTTTCCGAACAAACGGTGTGATCTAATTCTTATATACTTTACTTTATTTGCAGTATTGGAGAATTAGTTCGGCAAGAGATGAAGTTTTTATTAAAGTTGCAGTAAATTTGATAGTTGTGTTTGTGAAGAAATAAAAACAGTTTAAGGGTTAATTCAATTGCTAGTGTTATTAAGTATTTAGCTAATTCCAGCCCAAAATACCTCATGATGTGGTTTATTTAGAAGAATCTAAAAATTAGGTATGATAGCAGAAACTAAAAATAAAATACAAATACCTTGTTGACAAAAGAATGACAGGCAGATTCTGTTGCTCAAGTTTGTTTCAAAAGAATGTGAATGATTTGAAAAAAACAGTAGAAATAAATAAATTGGAAAATGATAAGAAAGCTTTAATGATAAAATAAAATATAATATTTTTTATTTATAATTACATGGAACTTGTAGTGTCTATGAAATTATATGAAAAAATACAAAAACTTGCATTCGCAATTTTAATATCAATGAATCAACCTGTATTTAATATTTTTTTATTTATAATCACAGGAAACTTGTAGGATCTATCAAACTATATGAAAAATAAATTTATGGATGACTCAACCTGTATTTAATATTTTTTTTTTTTTCCACGGGAAAGTTACTCTTTATATTCAACAGAATATAATAATTTACATATCAGCGTCTAATACAAAAAACAGAGACCTGTTTGCATATCAGCGGCCAATTACACAGAACAGAGGTATCGTCGAATGGACAAAATCCGGGAATTTACATATCAGTATCCAGTGAGATTGTAATCCGTCCCGGGATATTGCCGAATGGACAAAAATCTGTTGCAGATCAATAATTCTGTTGCCAAAAGATCCGATATCCTGTTGTCTTCCACTTTAGATTTTGAGCAAAGTTGGGGGGCCCTCGTTGCCATCCTCCTATCTGGAGAAAGTCATGAAACCGAGAGGACGGGATAAAGCCAATTTTGATAGAGGGTCCGCGATAGCATTGTCTTCTCTGTAGATATGGGAGGTAGAGAGGCTCTTGAACAGTCTTGTGGCTTCGATAGTTCTCTCTTTCCAGCATTCCAGAGCTGTTGATCGGAGGTCAGCCTTGTCATTTATCCAGTGGATAATGACTTTTGAGTCTCCGAGAAGAATCATCATATCGATGTTTAGCCTTTGAGCCAGGATAAGAGAAGCTCACGCCCCCAGTAGTTCGGCTTTGGTGTTGGTGCCTTGTCCACCATTCAGAGTCCATCTGTAAGAAGTGTGGACGTTGATGAACATGTGGCCCCCCGCCCCACAAAGAGATCCATCTAGTTGAGCTGCTCCATCAAACCAGGCGATGGCTTTATCAAAAGGAAGAGTTGTAAAAGATCTGCGGTTTGTCTGAGCAGTGGTGGGAGAAGGTCGGGCAATTGCATTAAGAATGAGGTTTGTCACCAAGTAAATCGAAGGGGGTTTATCATCAAAGATGGCGGCATTTCTTGCCAACCAGACATTCCAACAGACAGTGGCTAGCAGCGATGGGTAGATCTGGTGTCTTGAGCACCAAGAACTAAAGCAAGAGAACGTTGAGGGCCCAAGCCACTGTTCGGAGAGTTTTAGAGAAGTTGTGACATGGTGCCAAACTTGCTGGAAAAAAAGGCAGCTCACGAAGAGGTGGTGTGAAGTTTCACTGTCCTCCTTGCACAAAATACATCGATTTGGCCCTGACCAGCCACGTCTCTGTAGGATATCCCAGATAAGGATTTTGTTCTCCGTCAGAAGCCAAGTGAATAATTTGAGTTTCAGAGGGCAGTTCCACTTCCACAACGGAGTGCGCCAAGTCCGATCGCGAGTGTGCCAGGATGCTTCTATCAATGCTTTGTAGATGTTTCAGACAGAAATGTAGCCAGATTTATCGCCCCCTGTCTAGATTAGTGTGTCAGGTCTATCTTGTAGGTGGATGTCGGCTTCAATAAGATGATGTGTGTAACTGTTCCATTCGGCTGTGAGCTCGCTGTCTAGATTCAACGAGGAGCTAGTAACCCAGGATTCATCAAGAGTGTTGCTTCTGTGAGTGTCTTTTATTTGAAACAGATAAAATAGACCTAAATTATGTAGACGCTCCAGCAGTTGAGTAGAGAGCGGGGCCTTTTTGCCCATGCCAAGGATATCATCTCTGCCAATTTCAATAGCAGATCCAGAGCCAGGTATCCACGCAATCCAATGTAGGAGCACCAGGAGCGATTTTAGTAAATGCTTCCATGTTTGAGAGCCCCCCGGGGGGGAAAAAGAGGCTGATCTGAGCCAGGTATGGACCGACAGATGAGAGATATATTTATCTTTTATAAGCTTGTTCCAAATGCCCGGTGTCATCAGAGTTCGCCAAAGCGTATTCACCGAGAGAGCAAGGTAGGCGAGGTGCAGGTTCCTCAGGCCCCAACCACCTAAAGCTTTTGACTTTGAGAGGGTTTCCCACCCACAGAGATGGAGTCCTCTGCTTTGCTTGCTGCCATTCCAGAGGAAGGTAAAAATCAGTTGGCAGAGCTTCTTTAGCACATAATTAGGGATGTGTGCCAAAGCCATCCAGTACACCGGAAGGCTTTCCAGAACTGCCTTGATCAAAATGTATCTGCGTCCCATGGATATACATCTATTACACTAGAGTTGAATTCTGCGCTCGAATTTCTCAAATAGCCAACTCCAGTCCTTTGCTTTGTAGCTAGAGGATTTGATGTAGTAGCCAAGGTAGTTGAAGCCAACCGCCAGATCTCGAAAATCAAAGCCGAAAAGAGATTTTAGCTCCAACAAGAAAGCGTCCCTCACGCCTGTGGCCAAGAAGATAGATTTCTAATTATTTATTTTTAGACCTGAAACAGAGCAGAACGAGTTTAGCACAATAAATTTTTTTATCCATTCAGCCAAGGAGGCCGAAGTCATAATAATCACGTCATCTACGAAGAGTAGATGCAGAATTTGAGTCGGTCTGGAAGCTTTGATTCCCGTGAGTTTGTCGGCTAACTGGCTTCTTTTTAACAGGACGCTGAGGCTTTCTAATACCAGAATGAAAAGGAGGGGTGAGAGGGGGCATCCCTGTCGAATCCCTCTTTCGCTGTGGAAGGCTTTGGAAGCCTCGCCATTGATTAAAACTGCCAGGGTCGCTGTGGTTATGCAGCCCATCATCCAATTTGTAATGGCAGCCCCAAATCCACATTGGAGAAGGATGAGCTTTAAGAAATTCCAGTTTATGCAGTCGAAGGCCTGTTTGAGATCCAATTTTAGGAGGATGGCGGGCAAGTTTTTTGTTTTTATGCCGTGTAAACACTCCTGAGCGGTGCTTATAGCGTCTAGAATTTGCCTTCCCTTGAGAAAACCAAGCTGCTCCTCTGCCAAAGCCCGGGAGAGAAAAGGGTGAATTCTGTTAGCAATGATCTTTGTTATGATCTTGTAGCTGAGATTACAGAGTGAGATCGGTCTGTAATATGAGAACTGACGGGGGTGATTTTGCTTAGGAATCAGGACTATAAAAGTGTTGTTTAATTGCTTGTTAACCAACCCACTGATCCTCGAATCTTCGATAGCCTTTAGTAGATCTTGTCCCATTAAATCGAAAAAGTGGAGGTAGAGTTCCACAGTCCATCCATCGGGACCAGGACTTTTTTCTTTTTTAAAGCCTTTTAAAACCTGGTATATTTCCTCTTTTGTGCAGGGGGCGTCCAGTGCTCTCGCTTCCTCAACGGTGACCATCTGTGGGAAAAGTTGGGCAATTTCATCTTCTTGGTAAAAGGACTGGAAGTGTTTGTGCGCCGCTTGTTTTATGTCTTCAGACCTGTGTAACAAGCTCCCATCCTCTTCCTCCAAATCCCAAATGAACTTTTTATTTCTGCGGTGGCTGGCAAAGCGGTGGAAGAATCGGGTGTTGTTGTCCCCGCTAGAGAGCCAAAGCGCTCTACTTTTCAGCCACCATCTATCCTCTTATGCCCGGAGGATGTGCGCGCGTTCAACCTCTAATTGATGTAGATCAGCTTCAATGTCAGTGTTCTGGTCAGTCCGAGCCTTTTGTCTGAGTAAAAAAGAAATTTGTTGTTCAAGTCTGTTTAGAATGGTTGTGTCTTGTTCTTTTTTCCTCTTCATCCAACTGATTGTATTAGCCTTCAGACAGTTAAGTTTCCTAACCAAGTTTCCCTGACCATCCCCAGGAAGCGAGTGGGATGAGTCGGACCAGACCGATCTGACAATCTGATTGAAGGCGGGCTCCAGCTACTAGGCCGAGTTGAATTTGAAGGGATAAATCGATCCCAAATTCCCTTTTCCAAGCTGTAGGCAGATGGGGGTATGATCGAAAAGGTAAGGAAGGTCAATCTAGGCCTGAGCCAAGTGAGAATGGTTAAACAATTCTTCTGAAATTAAGAAACGGTCGAGGCGATTTCAATACCAGAGGAGCCCACTCTCCCATTACGCCAAGTAGGCAGAAGTTCTGTCGGTGCTAGATCCACTAGAGCATTTTTTGTGAAGAGAGAAGTGAAGAAAGTCGCTAGAGGATCAATCTTTGCCTTGTCACCCCAAATCTCCTTTGAGCTGAGTGTGAGGTTCAGAGCTTCAACTATAATAAGATCTTTTATGGCTAGGAGGCCAAGGCGGTCGAGCTTCTCCCAAAAAAGTCTGCGTTCCAAGCAGGGGCCATATGTGTTGAGCAGGGTCAGGGAGGTGTTAAGCTTCAAACAGGTACCGGTTAAAAGAATTCCACCCGGACTAAGCATCGGGGTAAAGTCAAAGTAAAAAGGATCCCATGCCATCAGGAGTCCACCCGAGGTTCCGATAGAGCTAGCCGCACAAGCCATCCAGTTTGGTCGGAGCGCGAAAAGGAAGTTCCTGGCATCTTCAACGTCCACCAGCGTTTCTTGTAGGAAAATAACCGTTGGTCTGTGTTTATCCAGGAGACGTCTCAAGGAGGCTAGTTTCAAGAGGCCTCCAACCCCTCTGATGTTGAGGGAGATAAGAATCATGATTTTGCCCGAGCTTGGGCTTTTAATCCTCTAAGTGCCCGAGTAGCTTGATTAGTAGATTGAGAGGCTGAGCTTGAAGCCTCTGCAATTGCCTTTTTCTGCGCACTACGAGTTTTGAGTGGTGAAAGCTCTGAGCCCAAGCCTCTGGACCAAGAGGGGGCTGTCGCAGGTTGCTCTTTTACTCCTGAGGTCGAGGGTGTAGTGGCAATGTTGGCCGAGGGTGGGATGAGTAGTTTGCCGAGATACATCGGAATGGGGAGAGAGTCAAAAGGTAGAGGGGGTGCAGGTGAGTTGGTAAGGAGTAGCTGGTCCAGATCCCGAGTCGAAAATGGTTGTTCAGTGTAGCTAGGGGGGAGGGGTGGGATCATCTTCCGGGAGGGCAGAGTCAGCAGGAGGCTGTGAAATAGTGGAGTCACTGAGTGGGGAGGGGCTGATCGAGGGGGGGGAAAGAGTGGGCTAGTAGCCTTGGAACAGGCCCAAGCGGTTCTAGTGGTGGGTTAGGGGATGCCAGAGCATCTAGGCGAGCAGGGATAGGAGGCAAAAGTGGAAAGTCTGTGGGGTCTTCAATGGAGTTTGGTTGCAGGGAGTTTGAAGCTTGCGAGTTTATCTTGAGTTTCTCCCAGGCAGAGAGGGTGTTGTAAAGCGAAGGATAAAAAAACTTGATTTTACTCACCAGTGTGTCGGCTTGTAAATCAGGGCTCATAGCTTGCTGATGAGGTGGAGACTCCTTTGCAAAATCTTCAGGCTGTGTATCATAGCCATTGAAGTCGACCTTCTCCGACAAATCAGCCTCTGGTTCAGTGGGAGTGTGCTTGGAGCAGTGCCGTCTCAGGTGGCCGGTTCTGTGGCAAAACGAGCATCGAAACGGGATCCCTAGGTAGTCGAGTCTTTGAGCGAAGAGGAGGCCTCTCCAGTCAATATTCAGGACTTCCGAGAGTCCTGCATGGATATCCAGTTTGACCATGATCTTGGCCATTTTTCTATCAGACGAAGCCAGAGAGGGTGTGTCCACTGTTAAAAAACGTCCTAAAGATGAATCGATGAGCTCGAGGGCCTGATGGTTCCAGAGTTGTAGTGGGAGGCCTGGTAAAAGGTGTTAGAATATAAAGGATTGTGTGCTCATTTTACCACAATGATACCCTCCGTCTCCCAACCACAAGCCAAAGCCTCCCTCCGAGCACCTTAACCTTGACCATAGAATTCCTCCGGAAGCAAACCCTAGGCTAGATAGCCAAACAAAGAGAAGCGCATCTCTCCCCAAGGATAGCGCATCACAAAAAGCTGATCAAATAGTCCAAACCCTAGCCAAGAGATATCCAAGCCAAATACTGAAACTTGCTGCTGCTGCAGCTGCACCTGCAACCCTCTTCCAAACCTGCGCACCAGCTACACTTGCAGTGCGCACCAACTGGGAAAACTGCAGTCCTGAGATGTGACAAATGAGACACTGGCGCCCTGTATTTATAGTAATCCTGCCAGTTTACTGGGGACGACTTCTCCTTCTGGGTAGGTGTCTGTTCAATATATTATTATTAATTCTGGTCGACTTCTTCTCTTGGAGGCTAATAGCCTAATATAAATTATATTCTTAAGCCGACAAGGCTTCTAGGGTTATTAGCCAATTCATTAGGGTTTCTCTTGCTTCCCGGAGTCTTCTATTCTCGTCAGGTTCACATGTAGAGGTAAATACCTCCCGCAGCTATCATAATATTAACACTCCCTCCTAGCTAGAGAGGTATTTACAGGTAATGGAATTGAGCACAAAACATACCATTTACCCGGTAGCATCAATATAGTCATCTAGACTATTTCATGACTAGATCATGAGCATCACCATTACTATCAGCCGCATCATCTTTCGTAACCATACTTCCTCTGAGTAATATGATGTTGAATAAGTCACTCTCACCATAGAGTGATACAAGTGGAGTAAAAGTTCTGAACTGTTTTTCGTCTGAAAATCTTTGTTCATCATTCACCTGAATGATCATCATCTCCAATAAACTGCTGATAGTCTTCAAGGCAATTAGTGCAACAATAGAATGGTCTTGAGCACAATAGACCATACAACTAGTAGCACCACGAGCATCTGTCATTATTATTCGACTGGATAATCTCCTATGACAACTGGTACAATATCAATTTATAGAACACACTTGTGTCCATTCCCGTAGTACACAACTACAATCCAGTGGTTAACTACCACATCAAGTAACACACAAGTACTTGATCAACAATAGTGAAACATATTCACCACAATAGTTCTCATCTACTGTCATATAGTCTTCATAACAAACATTTGAGAGCATCCTGCATAGAAACAAT
>ML801974.1:63233-75544 GCA_009831015.1 Picea engelmannii | reverse complement strand
GAATCCACTATGATACTCATGGCATTGATGTCAACGTCTTTGAACTTCTCCATAGCTGCAACGTTCTGCGGTTCCTTCTCTTCTCCTTTTGTAAACTCTGGCTTCACGATCTTTCCTTTCACAATGTCCAACACTTTATTCTTGGCAAGGATGAGGTCAATCCTTGTCTTCCATGCTCTGAAGTTAGAAGCTCCTTCTAGCTTGTTCTCAGACTTCATAGAGTTCATCATGGCTTGCTTGACTTGGTCAAACCCTAGATTTGACCAGAAATCCAAACTTCACGTCTTGGCCTTCTGAGAGTACCAGGAGATGCGCTGGGCTAGGGCGCATTGATCTATCCGGAGACTAGGTCAATCTCGTCACTTAAGGTGCCTCAACAAGAGGTTTAGGGTTTCTGCGACTGCTACTGCTAGTAACCCTAGCTGCAGTGCTTTTGGAAGCTGCTCTTGCTAGTAACCCTAGCGGCAGTTCCTCAACGAGCTCAATATCTAGCGGCTATGTTTCCTTCCAGTGTTTTAGGTTGACTGAAGGGGTGTGGGCCCATAACCTGTTAGAATATAAAGGATTGTGTGCTCGTTTTACAACGACGATACCCTCGTCTCCCAACCACAGGCCGAAGCCTCCCTCCGAGCACCTTAACCTTGACTAGAGAATTCCTCCGGAAGCAAACCCTAGGCTAGATATCCAAACAAAGAGCAGCGCATCTCTCCCCAAGGATAGTGCATCACAAAAAGCTGATTAGATAGTCCAAACCCTAGCCAAGAGATATCTAAGCCAAACACTGAAACTTGCTGCTGCTGCAGCTGCACCTGCAACCCTCCTCCAAACCTGCGCACCAACTACACCTTCAATGCGCACCAACTGGGAAAACTGCAGTCCTGAGATGTGACAAATGAGAAACTGGCACCCTGTATTTATAGTAATCCTGCCAGTTTACTGGGGACGACTTCTCCTTCTGGGTAGGTGTCTGTTCAGTATATTATTATTAATTCTGGCCGACTTCTTCTCTTGGAGGCTAATAGCCTAATATAAATTATATTCTTGAGCCGACAAGGCTTCTAGTGTTATTAGCAAATTCATTAGGGTTTCTGTTTCTTCCTGGAGTCTTCTATTCTCGTCAGTTTCACATGTAGAGGTAAATACCTCCCGCAGCTACCATAATATTAACAAAAGGACCCAGAGATGCCTGTAAGAGAAGTGTTCAGTGGACAGATTAAAGTTGAGCCTTCATCTCTTGAGCATGAGACTTCCACCGCCAACCGCCTAGAAATTTTCCAGAACACGGACTGAATCCTCAGGCGTCTTAAAAATGAAGCCAATCCACCCATGTTGGAGGTAAAGTACCTTGGGAAGATATCCTAGAAGAGGCTTCCAGGAGTCTGTGATCCAGTCGTCCAAATGCAGGTTGCATTTGTCCTTGTATGCTAGTCTGCCAACCAGGGCACAGAGTGCCAGGTTGCAGGCCTCAGAAAGTCCTACATCCATGCCCAGGACAAGTTTAGGGTGTGAATTTTTTGGTTTCCAGACCCTCTGTGGCTTTTTTAGAGTGGTGTTGGGATGGGGTCTGCTGGAGGGGAAGCTGGTCTTATGGTGGTTCCCACAACTCCTAGTGTAAGCAGACTGCTGTGGGGGATCTAACTCAGAAAAAGGCTTCAGTGGAGAGTCTCCCGGGACGAAAGTGTGGGGAGGAGCGCCAGAAGCGGGGGCCCTGGAGACTGGAGTGCGCTTTTCTTTATGGTAGTGGTTGCTGATCATCTCATCGATAGAGGTAATGATGTTCGGGTGGTCCCAAGGGTCCCCGTTCTGTCTTTCAGTGGAGTCCATGTTTAGAGTCTCCATGTGAGAGGCTGCAGATTCCACGGGGGAAAATACTTCTGTCTGTAGTGGGGAAAGAGACAAGAATGTCCTGACAGATACAGGAGGGTCCCTGCCCGTTCCAAGAAGGTGGTTGGGTTTAGTGCAAAGACAGAGTATAGATGGTTATCAAACAGTTGTAGAGACAACAAATCCTTAGGAGAAAGGTCTGTTGTCTAAAGTGGGATTAGAAGATAGGTTGACAGGAATAGAGGTAGCCTTTCCAGATCCAATAAAGGGTCGGCTTAAAGAAAGATATAGGTAGCCAAGAAGTAAAAACACCGGAGGGGAGGGTTAAAAAGGGGAGAGTCAATAGGCAGTGTCTAAGAGATAAAACGATCAATCCTGCTCTGTAATCCGTTGTCTGGGTCTGGCCTTGTCCGACCCTCCAAGGTGCAATCCATTTAATCAGAAGACTGTTGCTTCTGCCAAGCCAGTGCGTCCATGCTTAGGTTCGAAGGGTTGCGGCGCCTGCCCAAACCGATGCCTCCAATTCAAACCAGACGTTCGCGCCTCTCCAGTTCAAATCAAACGTTCCTTTCACTTAGAGCTTCACACTATCTATATATATATATATATATATATATATATATATATATATATATATAAATAAAAATAAAACACAAGGCCAAAGTTCAAACATCTCTAATTCAAAAATAACTGTAAAGGTGAGGGATATAGTTTTATAGATCCTATGATTATAAATAATATTTTTTATTTATAATCATAGGATCTATAAAACTATATGAAAAATTAAAAAACTTGCATTCATATTTTTAATATTAACGATTTTAAGGATGACTCAACCTGTATTTATGTTCAAAACTTAAATTCAGAATTTTGATGTCAAAAATTACAAAACTTATATTCAAAACTTCGATCTCCTTCATTTTAAGGATGTCTCATTTTGCAATATTATTATACTTTTGGTGATCTTTTAAAATGTTTTTAATAAGAATTCTTATTTATTTTGTTGACAAGCACAACATACTCAATTTTTATTATATGAGTTTGCCTTATTTATATATAACAAAATATAACATAACAAAATTTAAATAAGCAATTTATTATATGAGTTAGTCTTATTTATATATAATAAAATATAATATCACAAAATTTAAATAAGTATTAAATGTGAATTTATTTTAAATTAATTTAAATTAAAAATTTATTTTCCTTTTAAATATATATAAAAACTTAAATTACTAAACTATGTATTATTTAAACATAAAAGGATGGATATGATAAATAATGAGAAACCCATAGACATTGGAGGAATAAAATGGTGCACACAAAATATTTCTTATCATTCATCAATATATATCTATTTCTACACGAGTCCTAATTGAATGTCTCAATTTGTACATTAATAACCTACTCTCTTAAATGTATAGTTAAGATATTCTTTACGGCACATAGACATGAGTTGTCTACACTCTAAAAGAGATTCTTAAATGTTAACTATTTCAGTTATGAATTGAAGGGTTATTCTCTCACAACCTCTCTTAACACTACAATACACGAGTCCTAATTGAATGTCTCAATTTGCACATTAATAAACTACTCTCTTAAATGTATAGTTAAGATATTCTTTACGGCACATATACATGAGTTGTCTACACTCTAAAAGAGATTCTTAAATGTTAACTATTTCAGTTATGAATTGAAGGGTTATTCTCTCATAACCTCTCTTAACACTACAATACTAGTATGAAAACATAAAAATAAAAACATAAAAAGAAGACTCTTTCAAGTTGTTCCCTATTCCTTTGAAAGTTATAGTCTCTAAGTTATATAATCCAAGTTACCAATATCACTGGACACTGTTTTCATACGAAATGTCTCATAACCCTTGTAAAGGTATGATATTGATCTTCTAGATCCCAGATTTCCCTTGAACTATTACATAGTGACCCCCACATGCATGTCTCATAACTCTAATGAGGTAAATTTCTCCAATTCATAAGCATAGTGGACTATTGAACAACTATTTATCTTCTACCACATCCCTCTTGTCTTTAAAGTTTGGCCTCTTCATAATATGAAAAATCTATTTGTTTGTTGGTCATATTTTTCTATCATTTGTACGAGATTAAGGTTTCTTTGCTACAAGTCTAATGATTGTTGGAAAATAAAGATTGAGAAACTATCATAGAAAATTCTCCATGTGATCTATCATCCAAGCAGTGTTTAAGCGATCTACCTCATTGTGTTATTCATCCCCAGTGGACTTTGTTCGCTCAAGATTGTCTCAGGTGTGACAGTGCATGACAACTACATCAAACAACTTATTTTCCAAGTGGTAACAACTATGAACAACGACTTCAATCCTTGCAATAGATTTATTAACACAAACACTCATAGTCCTTACAACTCTACTCTACTTAACCTATCCTCTACACCTATAGAAATTAGTTCTCACATGCTTTCATTTTTTGGGGTACTCCCATGAGAGATTCACACTTGGTCTAACTCTAATGCCATGATACATAATGAGAAACACGAAGAGATTGCAACAATAAAGATATGCACACAAAAACTTCTTTATTTTCTTTATTCGGTAATATATCTATTTATACACAAGCCGAGTGGTAGAGTACTAATGAAAAGATTCCAGTGTATACACTAATGAATTATCCTATAATTGGTAACTGGTTGGGGTTACTTGGGTGAGGCTCAAGGTCAAATCTGGCTCTTTGCCACTATTATTAAGTGACATATCTATTTATACACATGTTGAGTGGTAGAGTCCTAATGGAAGATTCCAATCTCCACACTAGTGAAATATCCTATAATTTTTCTTTTTTTAAAGATCTATGGGAATCATTTATTGGTTGGAGTTACCTGGGTGAGACCCAGGGTCAAATCTGGATCTCTGCCACTATAAACCCTAAGCTAGTGCCAACATTCCACAAGCCAATACTTAGCAGGGAACTTATGATTTAGTTAGGGTTTAGATATTCAGAGGCACTCGATGAGGGTGGCAGGGGGAAAACATTTTTGAGGGGCATCTACCCTTCTAACCTTATCACAACTGGCCAAG
Source organism: Picea engelmannii (assembly GCA_009831015.1). Lineage (NCBI taxonomy): Eukaryota > Viridiplantae > Streptophyta > Pinopsida > Pinales > Pinaceae > Picea > Picea engelmannii. The sequence goes on along the minus strand of ML801974.1, from coordinate 70,647 downwards.
TCTTACCAAGAATTTGAACACGAGTGGGGAGAGTGCAAGACCTACCTCCCAACCATTCAAGCTATTGTCTCTTAATTATAATTTGTCCTAAATCTATAGCTAAAATATTCTTAACAACACTTAACTCTAGACACTCTAACACACAACCCTAAATATTAACTATTTCATTTATGTATTGAAAAGTTATTTTCCAACAAGATATAAATTTATAAGTTCAAGAGAGTCATAGGCCCATGAAAACCATGTCCTCCTTTGGGTGCTTTAGAGAATAGGGTTCTTCAAAACCAATTGTAATGAAAATTGTTGTTTCATCCACTCTAAAAAAGGTCACTATGCCAACTCCTCCAGGTGCTTCAAACAATAGAGTTCTCCAAAACTAGATTTAAATAAGATCAATTGATCTAGGAGGATATCGATGGCCATCTACCTTGTCCAACTGGCTCAAAACAATGTTTTGACAACTTACTATTTTTAGCAGTTTATCTGTTCCTGAACTTCTGGGGTCATTTTGAGGGCTTAAACGATGTTTTTTCGCAATTAGGCACCTCAATGATAATCGAAGTCTTTGATTGATTTCCCTAAATGAAACTCCTCGTCAAATACCTTTCCAATGAGTTATCATGCGCTCTAAATGGATATCGTATGCAAAAGTTACGATCCCGGGAAGTTGATGTATTCACTTATCCCAACAAGGCCCACACGAATTTTGATGCTTCATCTCCTAGGGTAAGGTTTTTGGATGTCTAGGGTTTTGAAATTCATGTTTATTGTAAAAATTCCTTCAGAGCCTCATTGTACTCATCTTCTTAAGAATGAGCATAGTCGTCACATTTCTTCTCAGAGATAAACTGTGACCATTTTAGCAAGTTTGTTTTCAATCTGCATTTTACAGTTTTCAACATATTTCTTATTTAACAGAAGTCAAGTTTTATTGTATCTCTATTATTGTTCACCGTGTCTCTGTTAACATTATAAATTTGTGGTTTCATTTCGTTCCGCTCATAAATCTGGATCAATGGTATCAAAGTGGTCTGCTCCTTGTCGATTTTTTTAATGCATGTCTCTGACGTGGTCAGGATATAGAGAGTTGTATCTCGAGCTTGTTTTTCTTGAGGAAAACTGCTCTTGCACACCCAAGAAACCTTCCATGGAAAGCGAAAAGAAAGACGATGAGACATGAGATCCTTTCAAAATGTTGCTTGAAGAATCCCTTGAGCAACAGTCAAGAAACGAGATGATGGACAACTTTGCACAAATCCTTCGATGACTACCAACAAGCGACGCATCCACCTCAAGCGGAGGAAAAATGTTGCTCAAAGAAGTCCTTGAGCAACAGAGGAATGATATGATGGACAAATTTTCACAAATCCTTCGACCACTGCCAACAAGCGACGCATCCACCTCAAGCAGAGGCACTGCCCTCTTCAAGGTATAGATCAATTTTGATATTCCTATATTTGAAGGTCAAATAGATGCATATGTTGTAGATAAATGACTAAACCTTCTAGAAGGGTATTTTTCTGTTCACAATTTTTTCAATAGAAAATATTACATTTGCGCTCCTCAAGGACGTCCCCCATGTCAAAGATTGGCGGGAGACTTTCTGTGAGCAAAAGGAAATAGAGGGTTCCACATTATTTGCAATTGCACCCATTTGGGGTCCTTTCAGGGATGCTATTAAGGAACAATACTACCATATTTAAAGTTATGATGACTTGTATACAAGATGGACCACACTGCGGTAGGAAAGAGACCACATAGTGTCAGAGTTCATCAATGTCTTCTATACCTTGCGTACCAAACTGGGTATCAAAGATTATGAGTGACATATGGTGCTCAAGTACCACGAGAGTCTGCTTAGATAAATCCAAACATAAATGGAGTTTTTGGACATCTCATCCTTAGGTGTGGCTTATTGTTATGTCGTCAAAATTGAGTAGAAACTTAAACAAAAGACATGACAGTTTTCATATGGGAACCCCTCACAGTAGAAGCAGGGCAAGGGCAACCCCAACTTGCAGAACAAAGGACAGAGTGAAGATGAGCAATCTCAGGACAACCAATCCAAGATGGAAGCAAAAAAAGACAATGGGAAGATGAAGAAAGATACCGAGAAGTGGTGCGACTTCCATAAGATCCCTGCTGAAAGCAGTCATTGGTGGTTGAGGTAAAAGCCTCTGAATCAGATGCGAGTTTCGACTCTGAGTAGTCAGAACCAAAAAATGGGAGACGAATCCTTGACGCGGAACCCGGTGCTACAATTTCTACCACCAAGATCCAGTCTGATGAACCTGATAAGCCAGAGGAAGACGAGTGCCTCTTTCATTCACAGATGTGGGTGAAAGACACTCTGTTGCACTTCATCGTTGATAGCGGTAGCTAGAAGAATCTCATCTCAGTAGAGGTCATCAAGCGGTTCACCCTGTCGACAACGCTGTACCCGCAACCCTACACCATCAGATGGCTTTGTTAAGGAAGCGATCTTTGCGTTAGCCAATAATGTCGCCTGTTGTATGACATCAAACCATTCAAAGATGAGGTATTGTGTGATGTTGCTCCCCTTGAAGTTTGTGATGTTCTTTTAGGTCAAATTTATTTATGGAAACGTCATGATGTATATGAGTCTAGGCCTCGCAGTGTTATTATTACTTTGAACAGGAAATTGTACATGATACCCAAAGTAGTCCCACCTAGTGCTATTTTTTTGATCTCTGTCAAGCAATGTAGGAAGGTCATTTCTTAGACCAATAAGTTTGTTTTCTTCGTAATTTGCTCTTTGAGTGGGCGAAAGGTTGCCTCCACATCCATGGCCTTCGCCACTGACCTCTCCACACAATAGAAACAAGTGGATAAGGTTGTGGAAGAATACAAATACATCTTCTCATCACCTACTAGGGTACCCCTGCACTGTTAGGTCAAACATCCCATCGATCTGACCCCCAACGCACTATTACCCAATGGGCCAATTTATCGCCGCTCTCTGCTAGAAAATGATGAGATCAAGTGTCAGATACAAGAACTACTCCATAAGGGGCACATCCGACCCAGCTCATCACTTTATGGAAGCCAAATCGTGCCGGTGCAGAAGAAAGTCGGGACTTGAGGACTCTACATTTATTACCAGGCCCTAAATAAAATCCCAGTCAGGAATCGATACCCAATTCCTCGAATCGATGATTTCCTTGATCATATCAAGTGGGACAAATACTTCAGTAATATTAATCTGAAGTCTGGCTACCATCTAGTCCCAATAGAACATACAAATGTATGGAACACTGCTTTCAAGTCAAAAGGTCTTTTTGAATGGCTGGTCATGCCCTTTGGTTTGACAAATGCCTCAAAAATATTCATGAGGATGATGGATGATATCTTGCAGTCTTTCACTAATTATTTTGTGGTGGTTTATCTGGATGACATTTTCATCTACAACAAGACTTGGGTAGAGCACTTACAACATATTCAACAGGTTATGCACACTTTTCGGCAGCACAAGTTATATGCCAACTTGGAAAAACACTCCTTCGGCATGGACAAGGTCTAGTACCTAGGCTACATTGTTGATTCACATGGTGTGCATGTTGATCTAGCCAAGATCCAAGTCATCCATGACTGGACACCCCAACCATGCTCACTGAGCTTTGGAGCTTCTTAGGCTTTGCCAATTTCTACCACAGGTTCGTGTTGGAATTCTCCCATATTGCATGGGCCCTCAACCAAGTATCCAGGGGTGGTGGTAAGGAAACATTTGTGTGAGGCCTGTCTCAATAGAAAACATTCGATGATCTAAAACAACACTTGTGCTCAGCCCCAGTGCTTTCATTACCTAACCTGCAACAACCCTTTGAGATCGAGAGAGATGCTTCAGAATATGTTGTAGGCACAATCCTCACTCATCACGACCACCCCATGACATATCATAGTGATACACTATTAGAGGTTGTCTGTAAGTACCCTACTTACGCCAAAGAAATGTACTCCATTGTGCAATTTTGCATCCAATGGAGGAATTACATTTTCAGGAAGGAGACAGTAATACACATTGAACATAAACCGTTGCAGTTCATGCAGACACAAGAAAAATTGCAGAATGACTGCCATTAGAAGTGGTCCACATATTTGCAGCAGTTCCACCTCAACATCAAGTATAAAACAAGAAGTACCCACTGAATTGTTGATTCCCTCAACCGACCTCCAGTCGCGACACTCACCACAGTGTTAGAGTTTTACGGCCACGAGACCTACGAATGGCCCCACCTTTATGAGACAGATCTTGACTTCGCCAACACCTACTAGATGTTGGTCACAAACAAAATTGTCACTAATTTCCATCTTTAGGACAGGTTGTTATGCCATCTGGGCCATTTCTGCGTTCCATCAAGAAAGTGAGCGAAACTAATTTGGGAAACCCACTATAGTTGGGTGACAGGACACTTTGACGTGGAAAAGATCGTGGCAGTGATGCAACGACATTTCTACTGGTCAAAACTTCGACATGATGTTAGCAAGTATATCCAGTCCCGCACTCCTTGTGCTATTGTCAGATCGGCCACTAAGAAACAAAACCTATACACTTCGTTGCCTACTTCTGACAGAACTTGAGAATCCATCTCAATGGACCACATGTCAGGCCTTCCATCCACCAAGCGGGAAAATGATAGTGTTTTTGTGGTGCTTGATCTCTTTTCCAATATGGTAATTCTGGTTTCTTGCAGAAAGAACATCACAGTGGAAGCCACTGCCAAGACCTTATTTGAATGAGTGTGGGTACACTTTGGGATCCCACAAACCATTATCTTAGATCAAGATAGTCGGTTCCTCAACACATTCTGATCTAGCCTTTGGTCACTGCTGGGCACCAAGCTTATCAAGTCCATTGTCTTCCACCCCCTGACGGATGGCCAAGCCGAGGTCGTCAATGAATGATCCTACACATCCTGCGTATGTACAATTCCAAGCACCCTTGCACTTGGGATGAGAGTCTTTCCTATGTTCAACACAACTACAGTAGAGCCATACATAACTCAACCAACCACAACCATTTTTAGATGGGGTTGAGATTTCAACCATTGGGTCCCATGGATGTTGTACTACCCCTTGCGGCCACCCAGGTAGACTCATAGCACGATCCAACTGATTTTGACAACCATTCGGTTCATTGAGTGGATCTAGCGCATCCGCCAACAGGTTCAAAGTATTTTACAGAAGGCCAATGCCAAGTACAAGCATCGCCATGATCAACACTGGGTGCCACACCAGTTTCAGATGGGTGACAAAGTTTGGTTGCCCTTGCAGAAAAAACTCCTTAGAGGGCCTCATAGAAGCTTTGTCCACTCCGTTATGGACCTTACACCATCACCAAGGCTGTGGATGACAATGCTTTTGAGTTCAACCTTCCCCCCTTCCTTGGCTTGCACCTAGTATTCAATGTGGACCTCCTTCGACGTTATTTTCCACCATTATTGAACACCTCAAAGATATTAGAACGATTGACACCAACATAGCTCAATCCTCACTACATGGAATGAACATCCATTGATCATATCGTGGACACACAAGTCAATGTCACTCACCAGCAGAGGATTTAGCTTTATCGGGTTGTCAAAGCAGGGAATCTCCTGCACTAAGACAAGTAGCTCACCCGTGGTCAAATTTAGTAGAAATTTCCTCATCTGATGGAGGCACTCAACATGATGAAGACCATTGTTTTTTAAGGGGGGAGGATTGATCCAGGAAGATCTCGGTGACCACCCACCTTGTTTAACTGACTCAAAATAATTTTTTGGCAACTTACTATTTTTAGTAGCTTTTCGGTTCTTGAACTTTTGGGGCCATTTTGAGGGCTTAAACGAGACTTTTTCGCGAGTGGGCACCTCAATGATAGTTGAAGACTTTGATTTATCCCCCCAAATGAAGCTTCTTGTCAATACCTTTCCAACAAGCTATCATGCGCCCTAAATAGAGATCGTGCGCCCAACGAGGCCCACATGACTTTTGACGCTTCATCTCCTAGGGTTAGGTTTTTGGATGTCTAGGGTTTTGACATTCATGTTTATTGTAAAAAGACCTTCAGACCCTCATTGTACTGATATTCTTGTGAATGAACATAGTCATTACATCTCTTATCAGAGATAATCTTCCACCATTCTAGTAAGCTTGTTTTCTATCTGCATTTTACAGTTTTCAACGTATTTCTTATTTAATATAAGTCAAGTTTTAGTGTATCTTTGTTATTGTTCATTGTGTCTCTGTGTTAGCATTATAAATTTATGGTTTCATTTTGTTCTTCTCATAAATTCGGATCATCGATGTTATGCCCCTAACTCAATGCTTATTGGTGGGTGGTGGTTCAAAAAGTTATATATAGATGAACCCAATGCTTATTGGTTGAAGAAAGTGCAAAATCAAACTCAAAATTTTGATGATGAAGAGCTTTATATATCTTAATAGAAGAATAAGACCTTGAAAAATCCAATAGTGATGAGGAAGGGAATGCACCCAATGTTCTCATCAAGAAGAAATTGAGGACTCGGAAGAGACCTTTGAACGTTAAGAAAAAGAATCCTCAGAAGAGGAAGGAGAAGTCGGCGTCAGATTGCAAGTGTTATTGCTTAAATCTCTTGCACCTTATATATCCTCGTCCCATGTTTACTTGTCACTAAAATCCATTACTAATTTAAAGAGTAGTCTAAACGTTCTACCTTTTGGGGGTTTTCTGGCCACTTTTTCCATTTGATTTTGCCCGAAATCCGGTGATGAATGGTTGGATTTGCAGATTTGAGTGGCTAAGTTTGTATAATCCGAGTGCTCGAGGATTTTTTCAGCACACGCTGAATCTATTTATGCATTTAGAAAGGCAATTTAAATAACAGAAAATAGAGATTTTTTCCAAATTTACATCGCCGGATTCCGACCAATTCTTGCCAGAAAACCCAAAAGGTAGAACGTTTAGCCAACGCCCTAATTTAATGGATATCGAAAAAACTGTTACCCCACACCATCACACTCGCGATTTGCAATCATGAAAAGGAATAAAATAAAACCTGCTACCGCGATAGGCATGAAGCCTTGGCAACGCCATTTGGGAAATACAATAAACAATGCATATGACCCCGATGGGACTTGGACAATGATACCTAGTGCTTGATCGAGATTATGGTATCAAAAGGATGCATTGCCTTGAATTTGTCTCCATTGCGTCCGAGTCTTCAAGTTCATTCTCTCAATGCTTTGTATCAGTTTGATATCTATTCTCAATTACATTTAAAAAAATCATTTAAACCCTATAACTAATCAACTCACTCCCTTGGGAAAATAAAAAAGAAATGGAAACATGCTTAAAAAGTCGAGTTAACTTAGACATGCTAATTGTTTGTTCTATAATTACACATTTTAATAATATTATTCTTATTCTAGT
>ML801974.1:22177-51326 GCA_009831015.1 Picea engelmannii | reverse complement strand
AGGAAGATCCTTCTAGAAGCGGAAGCTTATATTAGGTCTTCTTACATCCACCTTATTCTATTTTATTGAAAGGTCTTATTAATATTGACCTTTATTACATCCGAATACATTGATCTACCTATGTGCGGGTTAGGACCTTAACACATGTCTTCATCTCCATCTATATCCTCGCAAGATGGATCTAATCGACCACTGTTTCATTCCATACTTAGCCAATTTTATGCCTACCATTGTGGGGACGACGCTTGCGAGCCCAACTGCTTATCGTTCCGCTATATACATCTTGCACTGAAAACATCTATGATCCACAATTCTACCACAGGTTCCTCGTATACATTAACTTCGTTCAAATTATCTATTGCTGATTTGCATCCCTAGCAACTTCGCATCCTTCCTAACATACATCAACAATGGTCTTACCAGTGACAAGTGGACACAATGGTATGAAAGATACTCCCATTATATGCAATTCATGCCTTAACATCTCCATTTATATCCTCCCATGATGGATCTGACCGACTACTGTTCCTTTTCATACTTAGCCAATTTTATGCCTGCCGCTGTGGAGATGACACTTGTGAAACGAGCTACTTATCGTTCCTCTATATACATCTTGCACTCAAAACATCCATGATCTACAATTCCACCGCGGGTTCCTTGTATACATTAAGTTCGTTCAAAGTATCTGTTGCTGCTTTCCATACCCAACAACTTTGCGTCCTTCCTGATATACATCAACAATGCTCTTACTAGTGGCAAGTGGACATATTGGTATGAAAGATACTTCCATGATCTACACGTTATGTGTTAACTAGTGAGAACTAAATAGGGATTCACAAGCATTTGCATTAATAAGCAAACACTAGATGTTCTTCTATGAGATACTTGGTTCTTTTTCCCTTTTCTTCTTCTCGTGTATTATCTAGAATTCCACTGTGAACTTCTCCATCCATTTTCCCTTATTTTCTTCCTGTGTATTATGGGACTATAAAATATGGACATGATATTTTATAGAACATGTACAAATTTTTCATTCCATACCTAGTGACATTTTGGATCACGGGTTCTCAGCCGGGTGGGCAGGCTCAAAATTGGGCCTCCATTGTTCTGTGCCCTACAAATAACACCCCGAGTTCCGCAATATACAAATTGACAAGCACACCTGCGGACTGGCTAACTCAACATTGCACTTCTATTGTTTCGTGTCCTCCAAACAACGCTCCCAGTTCCTCGATATAAAAATTGACACACGGAGTGCAGGACTGGCAGGGTGGAGATTTCCATTGTTTATGGATGCTAATCCATATGAAGTATCTAACAGTATCTAAAAAATTATTTTAGTTTTTATTTTTTCCCTGTATAACAGTATCTAAAAAATTATTTTGACTACTAAAATAGATCCTAGTAGTGACAAATGGACACAAAGGTACGAATCAATTGGGATTGCACTCTCCGCAATATACAAATTGACTACCGGATTCCGACATCATCCATTCTTTCGTGTTACAGATTATACATTCAAATGTTTGGAGTGATACAATTAGAAGGTCCGGGCCTCGCCTCCTTTGCAGACACCTTCTCACCCTGTTTTGGATTCTCCTATTGTCGGGTTCACGAAATATACAATTCCAGCGCGGTCACTCTACCACTGCTCACAAATGTTTCAAAGTATCTCTGGCTGCCTTCCATCCCCACTAACTTCGTATGCTTTTGGCTGTCCTACCATATCCTCTTCGCTGTTACGCGTATTGAACTCAAAAAGTTCTGAGACATACAATTTTACCCTCACGCCCTCACCCTCAACGCTTGTACATTGCAACCCTATTTTGTAGCTGTCTTTTTTCCCCTACCCGCGACCTCCGTACTTTCTTACTATGCGATTAGAAACATTTCATGCTAACAGCTAACCATGCAGGAATCGTCAACATTGTCATTAATGGCTGAAAAACTCGAGGAGATCTCCCATTATTATGCATTAAACCAATATGTGTGGAGAGTTATTTTTTCCCTTCCGATTGTTCATCTCCAACAGGTGTCCTCGTGTTGGGCCACTCAAGAAATCTACAATGCTTAATCGCTCATTGAAATATCCAACGTGTTGGCATTTCTATGTATGAAATTAGTACTGTTTAATGTTAACAATGCATCATGCAACAATCGTCCAAATTGTCATTAATCAACGAAAGTCTCGAGGACATCTCCCATTCACATGCTTTCGACCAAAATTTGTGCAGGGTTATATTATCCCTTCCAAATTTTCATTTCATTCATCGGATGGAACACAAACATTCTTGTAGACTTATGGCACCAGGTCGACAACAATTTTGTGGAGATACAGTAAATATGTTTTCACAAGAGGACCAGAGATTTCAGTGGTCTAGGGCATACTTTTACTATTCATCCCATTATGCCCAAAACAAAGTGATTTGGACCTCTGGAATTGCTCATGCGGGCTGCGTTCCTTAGGTTTTTGACTCTAAGTATGTGTTCTCTTGGTGCGCCGAGAAATATATTCCAGGCCAAAGAATTATTCCACTGCACGACCATTCTCCCGTTTCTTTGTCGCCTCATCTCTTCCACGAGATGTTAAAATTGTCGAACCCAACATTGACGTTCAGAGGACAAGACTACAAACAATTTCTAGAAAAACATCATAACGGGTTGGACATCTTAGCGGACTTCCTCGAAGACCCAACAACAGTTCCTGAAGATATCACAAGGATGCAAGTAAGTTCCTTTAGAAATCCATTCCGGGAAATTTCTTGGCTGGTTACAAGAATAACGGGACATGCATCCACAACAAACATTTCCCATATAATTATTTATATTTTGTATTTCACAATCAAGGAACAATACATTTTTCGATTGGGGGAAGCTAATTTCAATTAAGATCTGCTCCCAACTGTCATGATTCATAGAATCGAATAAATTTTATATGTCATCCTACTTGATTTTCACAATTGTGTATTGCTATCTGTTTCCAAAACTTTCTCTTTCCAATAAAATAAATTGTGGATTCAACCCAGTAACATTCTGGCACGAGGCCCTGTGGAGACACAAGGCCTCCCATTGTTTTTATGAAGTTTTTAATGGCTTTGTCTCAGTTTTCAAATATTTACTATTAGGCAAGGATGCTCCGCGGATGTCTGGCCAGGCAACCAAGTTTTTGAACAGGAAGGGAACACTTGAGCAAGAGGAAAATCACAGTTTCCTCATGGTCTTTGGCTCTAAGGAAAATCCTTCCTTCCTTCCATGCCACATCACAGATAAGATGTTTGTTGCAGAAATAGTAAGGCAATACAACCACTGGTTACATTTTTTCCATGAAAAGAAAAAAAAACAGTTCATTCCTTTGCCCTGGAAAGTCAGAGACTTCGTGTGCAGAAACATCAACAAGATTGAAGAATTTTCCGCCCATTTCAAGAAATTGAACCTAACATAGATTGAAAGGCTAAAAGGGTTCGACCCTAATGGCATTTTTCGAGAACATTTACTAGGTGTTGGCTTTAACACCTGTTTTATCCATACACACCTGACCCAATATAGGAACAATGTCGACAACAATCCTTCTTCTACCGATTGCGATGCAGAGAGATTGCAAAGTGACACTGAATTGTACATACAACATGGAAAAGCATTTGGTGAGAAGAGTACCCAGTTCCCTACCAACACTCCCAAGAGCACGACATCACAGAGAATCGCTTCGATGGTCCACCCTAGTAAGAAAGCAACCCAGAAATCTTTGAATGGAGGAGGAGATAAGAACCCTCCTTGCATAAATATTGATAGTTCTCACAAAATTCCACTGACGAAGAAGAGAAAAAACAATGGAGGGCAGGCAGAGGAACCCCAAATTGAAAGTGGAAAATTGCAACTTGAAATTGAAGCTGAGCACATGTAGAAAATTGGGTCATCCGCGGTGGAAATATCAGACACCGACTTTTTTGACATAGATGAATCCTTCGTAACCCATAACACTATTTTTGAAAGCCAATCTAAAAGTCTGGTCATGGAAAAGAGAGATGTAACAAACACAGGAAAGGCAAATCTCATGCAGAGATTAACTTTATCGAAATGCCGCTGTCCCAAATCTGCCAATTTCACCAGGGAACCGGTGACATTCTTCGTGATTCCATTGGAGGAATTGAGATAGAAAATGCCAATATGAAACAACACCTCAATGAATTTGAGCAGTCTTTCCTTGCAACACCAGAATTTGCCAGTCCTTTGGCAAAAATTGTGCCTACTACCACTGTAGCGAAGATGAAAGTATCCTCTACCCTCCTTGCATGCTCTAGAGCCCTTGTAGAGAATAACATCAACAAAAGAATGCAGGTAGTTACTGAACCTTGGGAAACATCACAAAATTTAGTTTCCTTCGGAAAGAAGGCCAATGACTTGCTGGAACAATTGGAGACGAATTTAAAAAATGAATAGCTTTTCTGTGATCAGGTACTGGCCCCTTTTTCCAAATATGCTGACAACACATCGGAATTGAAAATAAGACAAGAAAAACTCTCCTCGCCAAAGCGCACCAAAAAAGTAAAAGCATGTTGGCAAAAGAAAGTTGATAACCTGCAGCTCATTGTCAAGTCATGTAAATAAGTCATATCAGAAAAGGAAGATTTATTCACAAGCCTGCTCCAGCTGGGCTTAGCTAGAACTACCAACGAGGTTCAAGATCCTAACTTAATTCTCAAATCCTTGTCAATCACCAAAGAAGCCTTCAAGGAACAAGTTGATATTTTAAAGGGGTTGTCTTTCGAAAATTTTTACAGCATACTTGAACATCATCTAGATGAGCATGAGCACTGGGTACTAGACTATGCCTCACACGATGAAGAAATTGAACAGACTCTGCATAGTATTTCAATGGATCTAAGGAAATTAGAAAATGACCTTTATGACATAGAAATCTGGGATGAAACCAACACAGCCCCCATGAAAAGCTACATCGAAGAATGGTTCCAAGAGAGAATGGATGGCCTTGTCCAGGAAGGGCAACAACCGATCAACAAGACTACAATGCCCATCGATGACAACAACAAAAACGCATCGGCTTCATAGTAAGTTTATACTGCCATCTTGTTTTGTTTATCAATCCAGTTTAAGTCTATGATGTCATCTTCTCTTCTTTATCAATCCACTTATGTCCTCTTTCAGTAGAAAAATGTAACCAAACACTCTTAACTTCCAATTTCTTCTTTTCAGGTCTTCCTCTCTACTGTCGCGCACTTCTTTCAACGTTCTTAATTCTTGTACTTATTTATTTTTATGGTCCATGGGAGCTCCAATCCCAGTCTATATGACAAACACATTTAAATTTCCAGAAACATGTAACATACATTATTAATTTTTGATAAATTCCAAAGAAAATTGATTCGACAATGCCCTTATTGTATACTAAATTTTGGGTTTCCAGGAACCTTTCTTGTTTGTTCCAAATAAAACTAATTCGGATATGCTACATTTCTTGTCTCCTATTGTATGTTAATGTTTTGGTATTCAACTATGTTGATGTAATTTCCAGAGATATGTAACAAACATTATTTATTTTATAATAAGTTTGTATAGTTCGCAACGCCGCTTTTGAATTTGTATATTGCGGAACTCTCGATGTTGTTTGTAGGGCACAGAACAACAGAGACCCATTTTTGAAACCACTAGCCAGAGAACCCGCGATCCAAAAACTGGAGAAGTATGGAATGACCACTCCCTGCATGCTCTATAAAACGTGTACAAAGAAAACTAATTCGACAATGCTATATCTTTTTTGTCCAATAAAAGCCTTAGTTTTAAAAGCAAGCTGATTCAGGAAAATGTTATTACTATTCTATTTTATAATAGACATTAATTTTTTGTAAATTTCTATAGTTCGCAACTCCGCCTGTCATTTTGTATATCGCGGAACTGTCGGTGCTATTTGTAGGCCATGGAAGATCAGATACTCAATTTTGAACCCACCAATTTCCAGAAACATGCAACAGACATTATTAATTTTTGATAAATTACAAAGAAAACTGATTCGACAATGCCCTTATTGTATACTAAATTTTGGGTTTCCAGGAACCTTTCTTGTTTGTTCCAAATAAAACTAATTCGGATATGCTACATTTCTTGTCTCCTATTGTATGCTAATTTTTTGGTCTTCAACGACGTTGATGTAATTTCCAGAGATATGTAACACACACACAACGCTGCTTGTCAATTTCTATATCACGAAACTCTCGATGCTATTTGTAGGGCACAGAACAACAGATACCCATTTTTGAAACCACCAGCCCGAGAACCCACGATCCAAAAATTGGCGAAGTATGGAATGACCGCTCCCTGCATGCTCTATAAAATGTGTGCAAAGAAAACTACTTTGGCAATGCTATATCTTTTTGTCCAAGAAAAGCCTTGGTTTTAAAGCAAACTAAACTCCGCCTATCATTTTGTATATCGCGGAACTGTCGGTGCTATTTGTAGGCCACGAAACATCAGAGGCCCAATTTTGAACCCGCCAGCCCGAGAACCCGCGATCCAAAAATTGGCTAAGTATGCAATGAGGGCTCCCTGCATCCTCTATAAAATCTCTTCCCCATACTTTATAAAAGTAGAATTTTCGTATGTATAAAAATAAATATCTACTTTATACAAGTACATATTTCGTATGTATAATGTTTTTATTTGTGATGAATTTCTATAGTCCGCAACTCCACTCCTCAATTTCTGTATTGTAGAGAACATCAGAGGCCCAATTTCTGTATCGCAGAACTGTCGGTGCTTTTTGTATATCGCCAGCCTGACAACCTGCGATCCATTACAAAAGTAGATATTTCCTATGTATGAAAATATTTCAATGTATTTCAACTTTCTAGCCACGTGTTTGTTCTAGGTCGCATTTACTCCCATCCCAACCTGGCAGGGACTCTGCTGCCATGCAACCTTGTTAAAATTATAAACTTGATGCATCTACATACTATGTATCTTAATATTCTTGGTGCAATTATCAAAAGTAGAAATTATGAAAATATAATTTTTTTCTAAAAACTTTTGACATTTCATATCTGTATTATGAACTCTGTATTAGATATTTCCATCTAAAAATAAACATAAATTGTTCTTTCATTACTCCCAATTTATATTAATACATTGCAAAGACTTGCATATATTCCCATCTCAATGGTAACATCATGAAAACATGAACACATTGAATGAAGATATATATACATTAAAGACTCGTATATATTCCCATCTCAATGGTAACATCATGAAAACATGAACACATTGAATGAAGATATATATACATTAAAGAATATGGGACAAGATCTATGAGTTTATGCTCTCTATATCTTCTATAATTATAAAATACCCTCTAATCCTTGCCCGCTGTCTTATATTGTCTGTGAAAATTCTTCCGTTGTAAACATACAATAATCGTTATGCTAAAGGGGTTGTCTTATATTGTATGTGAAAATTCTTCCATTGTAAACATACCATAATCATTATGCTAAAGAGACAATGATAAGGAAGTGTTGTCTCTATATGTTTTTGGTTCCAACATGGGGTATCTATCTTTATTTTTTCCCATTGTCTATGTTTCTTATTTACCATTTTGGACTAGAATGTTGTTGTACTATATATTGTTGAATGATTATAATAAGGAAGTGTTGTCTCTATATGTTTTTGGTTCCAACATGGGGTATCTATCTTTATTTTTTCCCATTGTCTATGTTTCTTATTTACCATTTTGGACTAGAATGTTGTTGTACTATATATTGTTGAATGATTATAGGTTTATTCATGTATAAATAGATGTGTTGATAATGCATAAGATTGAGTGAATGTACATTGTTGTTAAATTTTTGTCTTGCTCTATTATTGTTGTCATTAGTATTTCTTCATCTGATATTATAGTGACATTCAACCCACTATGTCATAAGCTTTGCAACAATTTGATTTCAAGAGAAGAAATTGTTGAGGATTAGTTGACTATAGGAGAAATCTTCCACTGGGATCAAAACCGTGTGTGTAGAAACTGTAGCCTACTATCGATGTCGCTGGTATCTGTAAAAATCAAAGGGCATAGAGTCATACAACAACTTGTGTGAAGGGTGATTTTATGCAAATGCTTCAATGATAAAAGAAAAGCACAATGTTTCTAGAATCTGTCATAAAAGGAATCATGTTGGAATCTAGACGCTAAGCATTGGTGGCTATGATCATTCAAAGTCGTGGAATAGTCATTTCTTCTACGATATGATAACAAAGTTAGTGGTTCATAGCAGAGAGGATGTTTAAGAAAAACAATGATCATGGTGAATTGTAGGTTTGTACAACGATGTGGATATATTGTGGTGGTAATCAATCTACACCTTGCAACAAAGTAATAAAATTTGTATAAGTTGGAATATACACCATTGTATCTAAAATTATTTAGATCCAATAGTGCATATCCCAACCTATATAACATTTATTACTTTAGTGCGGAGTGTATATTGTTTTCCTATTATAATAAAACCAAAATTGTAGGTCCATATATTCTTTACCTATTATGATAAAACCAAAATTGTAAGTACATATATTCGTCTCTGTTTCTCCTTTTATGGAATGAAGCAAAATCTACAAGCTCACTTTCCAAGTAAAAAAATTATCAAGTCCGCGCCATTGTAGATGTTGAGATGAAAAACAATTATAGAAAGTGTCATTGGCATTGAAAAACAATTATAGAAAGCACCATTGGCGTTGAGGTGTTTTTTGGATCATGCTTGAAATAGGGCGATTTGTTTATTTGACGTCAAACGAAAATAAAGTACATACAATTTTTTGGGTTGTGGTAAGGGTTTGGAAGATTTATAAATTAAAAAAATAAATCATCCAATTTTCATTTTAGTTGTGTTATAACAATCTTTGAACCCATATTTTTTTGGATAAGAACTAAAAAATTGTAATATATTAATATCGTTTTGAATTAATCAAGAGTGAAGCTGATTTTTTTTCAAAGTTGAAAAGGTGGCTATATATTGTGAACTTTTTTATGCAAACATGTGGAAAAAGATAATTATTTGTTCAAAAGTTTTATATGGATTTTTAAATCTTCACTAAAAAGTGACATTTCCTTGTAATTGTGTAAGTGTCTTTTATATTTGAAGGAAAATTGGTTGTAATTGTGTAAGAATCACTCATTTTTGTACTTAAAAAAATAATAAAAGATATTTTTTTGGTGGTGGTTAAGTCATGTTATGGGACACAATGTTTTCATCGAGAGTTGAGTGGAACAAATTTTGTTGATTTCACATCCTCTTTGAATCTCTTTTGATCATGGCGACAAGAAATATTGTGTTACCTAAGCTTATTGGTATAAATTATTTTTATTAGAGCAAAATAATGCAACCCATATATATCAGTAAAGATGTATAGGAATTTGTAATTGAAGGGTACAATTATTGATATGAAAATACCAAATGAGTTATGATACCAACTTGATTCGAAATATCAATAAAAATCTAATACCAATTCAACCCGAAAATTCTTAGATTCTAATTAATTATTAAATACACTTAAACATCCGACTAGATTCGGGAAATTGAAGATCGCTTGACTATTTGCGAAATATTATGTGAATGTCTTACTTGTCCATAAACTCATAAACTGATGAATAACTTAAAATGTAAATGAGATGACACAACAAAAAATAAAAGAACTCAAATTACATATGTAAATGACATACATCATTGCATCTTGAAAGTCCCTTTAAACAACATGATTGTTATTCATCATCTCAAAATACCAAATTATATAGGCTTACAAAAACAAAATTTTGAAGACACTCCAAAAATCCGTTGCTGAAATGCAAAAATAGAGTGCACCGTTGAATTCCTAGCGAAAAATCATGCAAAATTGATATAAAATATTCTAAATTTCATCAAAGTACCCTTCAACACGCTTTACGATGTTACCTCAATGCTTTGTACCCTTGACACACATTACGAGGAAAAACTTTGCATTGAATTGTGTACAATGTGTTGGGTTCTGCACCATTAAATAAGACACCCCTTCTAACCAAATCTTGAAATTTATGGAGGTCATTAAATAATTTTTTGTTGCATAGTTATAACCAACTAAAAAAATGGAAAGTTGGTTAGTGGAGTTGGTTTTAGTCTTACTATATTTGGCGGGTTGGGGGTTCCATTCCCACCGATCGCCATATTTCGTGGCTTTTGTTGTTTGTTTTTGCAATTGGTTATGTATATATATACTATATATAGTATATAGTTAACAAAACTTCCATGTGAATTTCTTGGTATATTGTTATATACCATATTTTATATATAACACATGTATTATATAACTCCCTCCACCACGAATATATGCCATTAACGCTTGCGCGAAGACATGTGTCAGTCATATTTGATGTTCAACAGATCAAGGGCTAAGGGTCGAGGGCCTAGGTCCTCGTCCCTTTAGCCACCCAAATGAAACTTTATATTAAATTAAATAATTTAATTTCCATATGTATGTCAAGTAATATCGTGTGGTGTGTTGGTAGTGGGGCTTGTGTTAAGACTTTGGATGATTATGGAGGTCATCGTTTTGACCCCCGTCAACTCCATAACTTTTAATACACATTAACCATTATAGGCCAATGGGAGGCTGCCATGTGGAAGCCTTTCATTGGCTCTCAAATGCCACATGTCAAACCATGATTAAACCAATTGTTTGCCACTTGTCAACTTGTGTGGCAGCCTCTCACTGGCTTTCCCATTCCACATGTTAAACCATGATTAAACCAATTGTTTTCCACTTGTCAACCTATGGTTGGACCACCTGAAGGTACCTTACCCAGTTAGTTGCCTATTAGTGCCACATGTCACCCTTGTAGTGGTGGCACGTGTCACCTCTTTATTTTCCTTTGTACTTTGACTTTTGACATTTTTTCCAGGTTTGACTGGAACTTTGACTAGCCATAACTTTTGCATACGAGCTTTGTTTGATGCATCGTTTGCGCCATTGGAAACCTAACGACGAGCTCTACACATTAATGTATTTTTCACATGATTTTGAGATGGTCGAATTTGAAGCATTTATGGATCCGCTGAGACCTTTGTGAGTGTTTTGGATCCTCCTAGACCTTTGTGAGCATTCCCTAGATCTTCCTAGATCAATTATCTTTCTAATTTGAAGGATATAAAACATTGGATGATAATGAGAAGCAATATTTAAAGGAGAATATGTAGAAAGATAATGAAGCACTTTCCCTCATAGGGAGTGGAGTTGATGAACCAATATTTAAAAGAATATGTGTCACTGAATCATCTAAAGAAGCATGGGATATATTAAAGAACACGTATGAAGGAACACCATCAAAAAAATTGTAAACATTAAGAAACAAATTTGAAAATGCTAAGATGTTAATGAATCAATGAATGATTGTATCACAAAAATGCAAGATCTCGTTAATCAAATGCAATGATTAGGTGAAGACATTCCCCAAAAAAGATGCACTGAGTGCTTACTTGCTAATTGTTAAATAAATAATTGCAATTGAGCACGTGGAAAATGATTTTTCCATGATATTTATAGGAAGAGAAAGAAGCAAATGAAACCATAATCAAAGTTATCATAATAAGAATCATCATCCACAACAATCACATAATTAACATAATTATTAGGGAAATGCATCCACCTGAAGAGGTAGAGGAAGAGGTTCAAATCAATGTTTCAAAGGAAGTAGGGAATGTTTTCTTGGAAGAGGAAGAGATGGGTCTAGAGAAAGTTACGGAGGACAATTTTTCTATTGTAACCATTTTGGTCATTTTGTGAAAGATTGCAAAGATAAAATGCATGATTAGGAAAATAAAGGTGCCAATATTGTTGTTGAAGAAACCATACATGATAAGTTGTTTATATATCCAATTTAATGACACACAATAAAGAAAATGAGGCTTGGTACATTGATTCAAAATGTTCAACACATGACATTTCAAGAGGAATTGTTTACTAAAATAGATGAAAATTAATCTTGTAAATTGATATTTGGAGAAAACAGTGCTTCAAAAGTTAAAAGGAAAAGTATAGAGGCTATACCAACATTGAATGGAAATACAAAGTTTATTGATGATACATTTTTTACATCAACACTAAAAAAGTACCTACTTTCTATTGAGGGAAGATGATGGAGCAAAATTGAAATAAATATTTGATAATAAAGAATTTTTAATCATGGAAAAAATCAATGAAAATACAGTGGTAGCAAGAGGAGAATTGGTTGTAGATATAATTTTCAAATTTATTTTTTCCTCAAGCGAGTCACATTGTTTGAAGGCTATAGAAGAAATAAATAGAAAGATTTGGCATTTGAGAATTGGACATTTGAATTTTAATAATTTGGTGTCGAAAAATAATACTAACATGATTAATGATATTGCTTACCTTGAAGTTGATCCCGATATTTGTGAAGAATGCATATTAGGGAAGCAACACAGGGAGAGCTTCACAAATAAAACTTGGAAGAAAAGAGAACACGATGTATTAGTACGTTCAAATCTATGTGGTCCCATGGAGACTGTCTTTTGGAAAGGAAAAGTAATTCCTAACTTTTATTGATGATTATTCAAGAAAAACATAGGTGTATTTTATGAAAAAAAGTCAAAAGTATTTACATGTTTTGTTCATTGCAAGGAATTGGTTGAAAATAGAGTGACTTGAAGATTCTCACCCTCATATTAGATATGGGGTGAGAATATAAATCCAATGACTTTATGATTTTTGGAAAGATGATTTGTTTAAGGTTTGAGTTTACTAATTAATATACTCCTCAACATAATGGTATCATAGAAAGGAAGAATGGGACCATTATTGAGATGGATATAAGTATGTTGGAAACAACGCAATTTGACAATGGATTTTGGGTTGAAGCAGTTCATACAATAGTCTATATTTTGAACAAGGATCCTACACGAGTAGTTTTGGATTTGACTTTGAATAGGAAGCATGGTAAGGGTACATACCCAATGTTGCACACATGAGAATATTTGAATGCATTGCATATGCACATCCCTAAATAAAATATGAATAAATTGGATGATAAAAGCATTAAGTGCATTTTTATTGGGTATAGCATAGAAAGTAAAACTTACAAGTTATTTGATCACCAAAAGAACCATATTATAATAAGCAAAGATATTGTGTTTGTTTTGAGAATTATAACTCATACCTGAACTTCCACACATGTTCCATGTGAACGTGCAATAAGTAGTTCGAAATATTTTCGAAAAGTGATTCTATTTTCGAAAAGTACATTATATTTTGTAATTCACTTTAGTTAAAAAATTGAAAATCTTATTTTAGTAGTTGAGTCTAAAAAGTGTATTTCATGCATGCATGACTTAGACTAGGAGTAATCTCAGAAATATATTAGTGTATTGGTCTCACTAGAACTATAAACACAGGTCAAGTTAGAGAGTTCAAAGACACAAGAACACTTGAGGAGTTGAACAGGTTAATAGATAGAGAGGGAGAGAGAGAAGACATCCATGATAGAGGCATTACCGGGCAACACACAATCCCATACAACAATCACACATAATTTTGTATAGTCATACGGAAGTTCGTACAATCGAAAAGATAATACCTTACATATATGTACAACAAGGTTGTACGGTAGTCGTACAATATATATTGTAGGTCGTACAACAAAGAATTGTTGCTTCTGGGTTTTTTCCAACAGTCATACCTTTCAGTCGGGGTATAAAATCTCAAGTTCAAGGTGTTTTTTGTTATCCATGCAATTTTTTTTTTGGGGCGGCTTATGGAGGTTTCCTTGTACGTTTTTCAAAGGAATGAAAAGCTAGTTTTGAAGGAGTAATTACCTATGTTGTGTGAAATAATTTTTTATGCTTCTACTATTTGATTTCCAACTATTGTGTGATTAATTATATGGCTTGAAATTTATTACTACATTAATTAAATTCAACAATCTACTTGTTTGATTGCGATCATAAGGACTTTAGTCACCTAGGGTTTGGGGATTTTCACAGTTTGATGAACTAGGAATTTATCAACAAGAACATGTTCAAATTTAATTAAGCAAGGATGAAGTGGTCATTGGTCATGGATCTAGTTCTAAGTCAACTAATACAAATGAAGTCAAGAAGAAGCCTAAGTGGCTTGTGAGAAGTCATTCAAAAAGTAACATGTTGGATAAATTTTTTGATAGAAGAGTCACTAGATCACAAAGAGTTGCGAGTTTTTCTATCATGACATAAGTGATGAGGATGGATAGACCACATATTTGTTAATGTTTAAGCCATTATTATAGTTCTTTGCATTTCAATAGATAACAATAGCATAACACAAGATCACTAAGAAATACACAATCACAAGAGACACAACATTTATCCTGGGAAACCCTCTAGGGGAAGAAAACCTAGCAAAACTTCCTTATTATAGATAGCCAATACAATTCCAAGAGATAACTCAAGCTAATACAAAATATCCTCTCCCAAAGATGTGCCACTCTCTCTCCTTCTCCAACTGCAACTCTTAAACTTGTCTCTCAATGAGCAAGTGAGTTGTGTGTCTAAGTGAGGTGCTAGCCTCCTTATTTATACAAATCTGGCACGTGTGAAGTGTCTCTTCAATGGCAGGGATGACTTCTCAAACTGAGTGGTTATAACCACCTTTATTATATTATGGGGCCTCTTAAATATATTCTGGGGCCGACTTCTTCTTTTGCCTATTACAATTACATTATAACCAATCCGCAAAAGGGGATTTGGTCCTTTTACAATAGCCGACATGATCAATCCACAATGGGGATTGATCCAATGAGTAATATATCAATTAATAATAAGAATACACTTTGCATTTACATTATCTCAACACTCCCCCTTAACAAGAAGGGTATTATTCAACAACATCAGGCGAGAGAGAGAGGACAACATCATCAACAACATCAAGTGGGTGAGAGGACAGTATCATCAATATCATCTTGGAACACTTACTGACGTATCTATAAATCATCGAAAGTTTTCTTCATCGGTAGCATCATCATTCTCAAAAGAATGCAATCATCATCTACATCAATATGTATTAGTATAAAACTAATACATCATCATCACAGCACGAGGCTGGCTCATCATCATAATACTGGTCTGGCTTTATGTCACAGCTATAAGGATGGAAGCACAATGCTTGTCTTGCTTTATGTCACATAAGTCAAGCTGGAAGCAAGAAACTCATCCTTCTTTACATCACAACAATCAAGTTGGAAGTAGGATACTAGACTGGCTTTACGTCACAGTTGTCAAGCCGGAAGCATAGTTCTAGTCTGATCTCATAGTCTTGCTTTACGTCACAGCAGTCAGGCTGGAAGCAAGAAACTTGTCTTTCTTTACGTCACAACAATCAAGATGGAAGTAGGATACTAGACTGGCTTTACATCATAGCTGTCAAGACTGAAGCTCAGTGCTAGTCTCATCTCATCGTCTTGCTTTACATCACAACCATTAGGTTGGAAGAAAGATACTAGACTGGCTTTACATCACAGCTATAAAACCGGAAGCACAATACTAGTCTCATCACATATTCTTGCTTTACCTCACAACCATCAGGTTGGAAGCAAGGTACTAGACTGGCTTTACATCACAACTGTCAATACTGAATCACAGTACTAGTATCATCTCATCATCTTGCTTTACATCACAGAAATAAGGATGGAATCAAGATACTCATCCTGCTTTACATCACAAAAATCAAGATGGAAGTAGGATACTAGACTGGCTTTACGTCGCAACTGTTAAGCCGGAAGCATAGTTCTAGTCTCATCACATCATCTTGCTTTACGTCACAGCAATAAAGCTGGAAGCAAGAGATGTCTTATCACAACAAATACTCCCCCTTTTGATGAAGGTCCTTTCAGACAATACCAAGTTTATCTCAAAAGTGCTCAAACTTTACACGATATAGAGGCTTGGTCAACACATCAACAACCTGTTCATCCATGCTAACGTACTGGAGCTTTAAGGCTCCTCTCTGCACCATGTCATGGATGTAATGATATCAGATCTCTATGTGCTTTGACCTATCATGGAATAAAGGATTCTCTGTCATATTTATGCAGCTTTGGTTGTCACACAGGATCATGGTTGCTTCCATCTCTTCCACGAGATCATGGTTGATCCCAAACTGAAACAACATCCTGAAGTGCTTTTCGTGTCAGAAACACTTCCTGCCCAATCTGCATCAGTATATCCACTCAATGTGAAATCATGATCTCCATCATAGCTGAGACCACAATATATTCTACCCTTAAGGTACCTCATCACATGTTTTGCATCCACTAGGTGAACATGTCTGGGTTCTACCAGAAATTGACTCAAGGTGTTCACGGAAAAAAAAAATTCTGGTTGGTGTTCGTCAGGTACATCAACGATCCAATAATCTATCTGTACAGTGTGGCATCAATCAATTCTGACGAAGTTTCAACCAACAGCTTCAGTTTCTCTTCCATGGGTGTATTCATGGACTTGCATTCCAACATGTCAAATCTCTTTAGGATTTCGACTGCATACTTCCCTTGGTTAAGTAATATCCTCTCTGGACTCTGCCATACCTCAATACCTAAGAAATAATGCATTAGGCCAAGGTATTTCATTTCAAATTCTGAGGCAAGTCTCTTCTTACATTTAGTGATGAGATTTTCTTCTCCGGTATATAGCAGTAATATCACTGGCTCATTGTTCATAACCTTGAAGTAGAGGTTAGAATCTGCTTTACTCTTGGTAAATCCCAATCTCGTCAGGAAACTGTCTATCCAGCCATAGCAATCTCTAGGAGCTTGCTTCAATCCATATAAGGCTTTCTTCAATTTGTAGACATGAGACTTCCTGTTTTCAAATTCAAATCCTTGAGGTTGCTCTATATACACTTCCTCTTCGATGACACCATTTAGGAAAGCTGTCTTCATGTCCATCTGGTGTAACTTCTACTTCATCTTAGCTGCAAGATCTATGATGGTTCTAATCGAAGTGTATCTGGCTACAGGAGCGAATGTCTCTTCATAGTCAATGCCTTCCTTTTTAGAAAAACCACGAGCGAAAAATCTTACTTTATACTTCTCAGTACTTCCATCAACAACATGTTTTATTTTGAAGAGCCATTTGGAGGATACCACATATTTACTCTTCAGTCTGGGAACTATTTCCCATACTTCATTCTTTATTATGGATTGGTATTCCTCTGTCATGGCATTTTCCCATTCTTTCCTCTAAATGGCTTCTTCAAAGTAGGTAGGCTCCTCCTCTAGAAGATCACACATCAAAGCCGTATAGCTGGAGAATGGCTTTGGTATTTTCACCTGTCTCATAGTTCCTTCGGGAAGACCATACTTCTCTCCATCTTGAATAATCTCTCTAGCCCAAGCTGGCTTTCTTTTATGGAGGATCGTCATCTGAGTAGGTTCTTGAACTTCTAATATATCATGGTCTTCTAGAATTTCCTCATTAGGGGAAGTTACGACTTCCCTCACTAGTTCTGCGGCTTTGGGAACCTCCCTCACTGCAGTTCTGGGGATTACGGGTTCCTCTTCATATACTTCTTCAAGCTAGCATCTTCTTGATTTCTTGAGCACTGCATCTTCATAAAAGGTCACATCCCTGCTGATCTCAATGTGATGGTGACTTGGTATATAGATTCTGAAGGCCTTGGAGACCTCACAGTATCCCACAAATATTCCCTTATTTCCTGAAGGTTCCAAATTGTTTCTCTTCTCTTTCGGTATATGAATAAATACCAGGCAGCCAAATATTTTGAGATGGATTACCTCTGGTTTTTTTCCCGGTGAACATTTCTTCCGGGGTATTGAACCCAAGTGCACTATGGGACAAATGGTTTTGCACATATATGGCTTCCATTGCTATTTCTGCCCATAAGCACATAGGAAAATCTTGATCATGGATCATAGTCTTCACAACTTCCATTATCGTTCTGTTCTTTCTTTCAGCTACACCATTTTGTTAAAGATTATAGGGAGTAGTTAGTTTCCTCTTGATCCCAACATCTTTGTAGAAGTTCACAAATGCTTTTGAGGTGTTTTCTCATCCATTATCCAACTTGATTATCTTTATCTTTCTCTCAAAAAGATTCTCTATCAAGGCTTTGAATTCCTTGAACTTGTTGAATACTTTAGATTTCAAAAATACACCCAGGTTTTACGAGAATAATCATCAATGAATGATACATAGTATACATACCCACTAATGGAGGACGATGGCATTGGGCCACACACATATGAATGAATGAGTTCCAAGACTCCTTCTTCTTTGCTGTCTCTCTTCGGAAAAGGGTTCTTGATGTTATTCCCTTGTGCACATCCATTGCACACGCCTTCATGGTCAACCTTGAGTTCTGGTAAACCTGTGACCGCTTTGCATATGTATGGTAGCGCCTTGTAGTTAATGTGAGCTAATATTCTATGCCAAAGTTCACATGGGTTTTCAATGGCATGGGCCATAGCAACTTCTAAGTGACCCTTTAGCTTATACAAGCCACCTTCTTCTTTTCCAATGATGATTGCTTCTTTCAAGGTTTCTCCTTTAGTACGTTTCCTTCAACAACCTTCACTATAGCTTCCTCAGGGTTATTACCTATGACCTAGAACAAGGTCAACAAAACAACAAGCAAGAGTAATATCCTTTTGATAATATAAAGTAATATCACGAACAATCATCACAATAGCCCCTTTAGAGCTATCACTTGTAACTTGTCTGAAGCAAATATTAAAGGTAAGGAATACAATACGAAAATGAGGTCAACACTCTCATAGTGTTGTGATCAAACATTCCTCCATGGAAACCTGGAACTAACACATGATATTCTTCCTAGAGGAGGTGTTAGTTGTATCAGACAAATGATTACGTTAAGCATTTAACACTATATGCTCACATGTTATCAAGTATGATACTTTACAAAGATTGCTATCTCAACTATAGTCATCAACTTGTCATGTGTACCTTTGAATCTTATTAACTTGATTAATCAAACCTGGAGCCTTGTCCTCGGGAATGAGTGCTTGATTTTCTTTCGAGTCTCCTTCACTCAAGATGAAGAGTTTTTTCTTCAACCTGTCTTATGTACTAAGACAATACACTATCTTGATAGAAGGTTGGGTTAGAGGATAAGTTCTATGATCTCGACTTTTAATCCATCTAATACCTTGAATCAGAAAAGGTTAGAATGAAGGTCATAGCTACAACATGCAACATTGATAAATATAACAAATGGATGCATATCAGAATAATCACACCTGGGTTGTATCATTCCTCTGAATGTGTTGTATCTTGAGATCCTTCTAGATCTATGGAAAGAGATCCCTTCTCCTGCAAATACTCTTTAAAGTTTAACCATTTAAACATATGTGAGTACATACCTCTGATAGCATTTGCAGGTGGTGGCACCATCCGACAACAACGATAATCATTACCAAATCTTTAAAAACTTCAAGGGTGATTTGCAATTGGTACTACGGCTACAACTGTAACTGATACTGCAACTGGTTCTGAGACTGTAACTTCAACTGCAACTTAGGGTTTTATGAGGAAACCCTAATTTTTCAAACTTCAAAATTTGAAATTCTGATCTAGGGGATAGATGCGTTGAGTTGAGGTGAGTAGGCTGGTGCATTCGTATTTCTAAAATCCAACTTTTACCCCCTCAAAATTGATCTGCGGATTTCTGGATTGGTGCTTCTGGTTTTCTGGTACCTCTGGTACTCTAGTACTTCTGGTACTCTGGTTTTTTGGTACTTCTGGTACTTTGTGAAACTAGTGTTTCACTTTCCAGGAGATCTAGCCACTGAAAAGGTGCACTGAGAGTGCCAAAGTAATCCTTGGGGGAGGGCTCACTTTTCTAGGTGGTTTTAGGGATGAAAAGCTTCACCATAAAAAATCCCTAATTTGCATGTACGACAATAGTGACGTTTTTCACTCTTGTGAAAGATGATTTCTTCATCTTGGATATGATACCATGTTAATGTTTAATCCATTATTATAGTTCTTTTCATTTCAATAGATAACAATAGCATAACACAAGATCACTGAGAAATACACAATCACAAGAGACACAATATTTATCCTGGGAAACCCTCTAGGGGAAGAAAACCCAACAAAACTTCCTTATTATAGATAGCCAATACAATGCCAAGAGATAACTCAAGCTAATACAGAAGATCCTCTCCCAAAGATGTGCCACTCTCTCTCCTTCTTCTCCAACTTCAGTTCTGAAACTTGTCTCTCAATGAGCAAGTGAGTTGTGTGTCTAAGTGAGGCACTAGCCTCCT
The DNA here is from genome assembly GCA_009831015.1 of Picea engelmannii. Classification (NCBI taxonomy): domain Eukaryota; kingdom Viridiplantae; phylum Streptophyta; class Pinopsida; order Pinales; family Pinaceae; genus Picea; species Picea engelmannii. The sequence goes on along the minus strand of ML801974.1, from coordinate 31,003 downwards.
TATTTATACAAATCTGGCACGTGTGAAGTGTCTCTTCACTGGCAGGGACGAATTCTCAAACTGGGTGGTTATAACCGCCTTTATTATATTATGGGGACAACTTCTTCTTTTGCCTATTACAATTACATTATAACCAATCCGCAAAAGGGGATTTGGTCCTTTTACAATAGCCGATAAGATCAATCCACAATGGGGATTGATCCAATGAGTAATATATCAAATAATAATAAGAATACACTTTTCAGTTACATTATTTCAACAATATTTATGCAGAGACATCAAGAAAGAATGAATGGACTAAAGCAATGGATGTAGAATTCAATGCTTTGGTAAAAAATGATACTTGGTGTTGGACATATTGTCATTGATATCTTGTCATTATGATGTGATGATGAGTTGTTATGAAGAATTTTCATTGTTGAGTTATCATAGATGAAATTGTCATTGATGTAAAAAATATAACAATTAGCAGAGAATGTCAAACAGTATGCAGAGATCAAAGCTCAGAAGGAAAAGTACACAGTTAGCAGAGAATGTCAAACAATATGCAAAGATCAAAGCTCAGAAGGAAAAACACATTGAAAGTATGCAAAGAATGAAAATGTCAGACAACATACAAAGATTAAAGATTAGGAGGAAAATCGCATTGCATAAACACGATCAAATCAAGTTGTGACCGTTGGATTCACAAGCAACAGATCAAGGGAAGGGATTGATTGCAGAGCATGAAAGAAGAATTAAACTACATGTTATTCCCAATCTCGTAATCAATCTAGATCATCATATTACAAGAGAAGGATTGTTGGAGGACTAGTTAACGATCAGATCAAATCAAGACTGTTGATACAAAAGAACCAGATCAACGACATGGATATATTGCGGAGAGTGAAAGGAGAAATAAACAATGTGTTATTTCCAATCCTGCAATTAGTCTAGACCGTCAAATCTTATAGATTCAAAGATCGAAGACTATGGTTGATCCACCAACAATCGCACAACTTCGATTGCAGAGTTTGGGTGACATGCTAAACCATGCACAAGTTATGGTTCCAGAATCCACATCCACCATAGATGGTCACCTGTTAATAGATCTACGGTTGGCATCATTTCCACTACCAACGAGAAATTTCCATTGCGGAACTCGATGATAGTTTTAAACGTCATGCTAGTTGAGGACCCCACAATAATCCTTGATAGTTGATCTGCTTCGAGACCATTCTCGACCTATGGATCATGTTGAGTGGAAGGATCGGATAAGAAAGGCAAAAGAACTAAGATATCGAATACCCAAATTCCCGATAGCCATTGTATCACTTTAAGTGGAAGGATAGGATAAGAAAAGAAAAAGGGCTGAGATATCGAATGCCTGAATTCCTGATAGCTATTGGATCACTTAAAGTGGAAGGATAAGATAAGCAAAGAAGAAGATTTGTTGGATTTAAACCAAGGCAAAGCAACATCGCAGACAGATCGAGCCGTCAATCTAAGATCATGATTAACGAACAACATTCATTTTGGGTTAAAAGTTGTGAGGAGGTTACACTTCGGGGAATCTCACTTCATAAGAATTGGGAAGTGGAGAAATCGAATTACCCGAAGTCTCGAAGGCAGAAGTTTCGAATTCACTCTCAGCCGTCGATCTGAGATACATTTCGGGATTTAGGACAACCGTTAGATCGAGGAGAAGAATATGTGCCACATCGAGATATCTACGTCAGCAGACCACATCAACAAGGACAAAATCAGATGATGACAAGTGTCAAAGTGCAGTTGGCATTTCAGGTATGCGTAAGTCATGAATCTAAGTGACATGTGGAATCCACTCAGTTAGTTCCATGTCAACAAGTGACGTCAAAAAGTTGCGTCATTCCGGGAGTTTTACTTCGGGAGTTTCACCACTAGAAAATGCCTGAAGTCCCAAAGTTCTGAAGTAAATGAGAGCCATTCATCTCAACTCTTGATTAAGTCATAATCGTCGATTTGTTCGAAACCTCTGGAAAATCCAAGATCGTCCGACTAACAGAAGAATGAATAATGACCGTCTGATCTACTTCAGAGAAATCTGCTTCAGGACATTTGAAAGATTATAGAGGTTGGAAGTTGTGAAGGACAAAGTTCCGAAATACTCTCAGCTATCCATCTCATTGGTATATTAAAACATTACCGTTGATTTTGATAAGTGATCAAGAACTCGCTTGGCCTAGCGCCTGGTCACCAACCATGGTCGTATGGAATAAAGAAATAAAGAGAGAAAGAAGATTCAATGTTGGGAACATATCTTAGACAGTAAGCCCATGGTTTTGCACACATGGTCATATGTAAGTGATTTGAACGAAGCGCCTCATACATATTTTCGACAGAGAGTTAGCACTAGAACAATACAAATAAGCGATAAAAGATGAAATGATATGTTGTTGAACTAAAAATGCAACAGAAGCATGAGAACGATATGATGAGTCGATCCATGTCTGTGATCAACTCATGAAGCCAAAAGAACCAACATACAATCATGATTAAAAGAGAGTTAATTCATGAGCATTATGAATAAAGAATAAAAATAGAAAATGATATTATTTAAAGATTAAATTCTATGATTTAAATGAAAAGGTACAATGGATCAAAATCAAAAGACACAATGATTCAAATTCACACCATTTGGAAGACTATATAAACAAGAAATGGTGAGAATAAGTGTAGTTTTTTTTTTGAAGTATATATATTTATGTATAATGGATTGAATGAAGATTCATTCTATTAGGTTGGTGCCTGTTTACAAGTTGGGTCTTGTATGAGGATTGGATTCCTCACATCTCAGTTGGAACTGAGATCAACAAGCTAGGACTTGTTATGAGGGTTGGATTCCTCATTTCTCAGTTGGATATGAGAACTACAAGCTGGGTCTTGTAACATAGAGTTGGGTCTCTCACAATTGTATGAAGATGATATTCAAAGATTGATCTTATGTATTCATTTAAGTTAAATAAATAAAATATTTATTCTTTTATATATTGTTTGAGAAAACAAAATAAATATTTGTTGTTCAGTTAATTTGTGAAAAGTGGAAAATTGTCCAAAGTTTTGTGACATTGATTCACCTCCCCTCCTCTCAGTGACATTGGATTATGCCAAAGAGTTTTAAAATTAACATATGGAAAATCTTGACTATCTATATATTAGTGGTCAAAAGAAAAATCATTGGTAGGGTTAGTTGTAGAATACAAGAAGAAGAAAAAATAAAGGTAGTAGAGAAGTACAAGGAGTATCATTCAACAAAGATCAATTGATAACAAAATTGGTATTTAAATCAATTGGTATAATTCCTCAATTAATATTCCTATGAAATATCAAAGAAGAATAAGAAGCATATCAAAAAGATCAGTAAGATTCATACTCTTGTTCTATTTGACAAAGGAAAGTCCGTAAAAACTCAGGAGGAGTATTTTGGTTATTAAATAAGAAAGTTATTAGATTAAGTTTTGAAAGACTTGATCACTACAAATTGGTATCAAGAACGCTACTTATTTGAACACAAAAATCCCAATAAACTAAGATAAGAAGTTAGTAAATTAACAGAGGAAGAGTCCTTGTCAGGAAGAGCTCCCCTTTCAGAAACAAAGGGGGAGAGTAGTCAGAAGCAAAGAGAGAATATTGACAGGGGGAGTCATTCAGTTATTGCAGGCATAACATGATTCCAGAAGGATCTACCCAAATTCATATTTTGGTCAACAACATGAAGACAAATAGAGGTTGATCATAAGGGGAGAAACCCTTTTTGCATTGATGTCAAAGGGGGAGAGTAACTTCATAGGAGGAAAACAACATTAGAGGGGAAGTTTGGGTATGATGTTAGTGTGTTTCCCTCAATGACAAAGGGGGATATTATAGGACATATTGTCATTGATATGTTTTCATTGATGTCAACAGTCGATGTCATTATGATGTGATGATAATTTGTTATGAAGAATTGTTATTGTTGAATTATCATAGATGAAATTGTCATTGATGTCAACAATATAACAGTTAGCAAAGAATGTCAAATAGTATGCAGAGATCAAAGCTCAGAAGGAAAAGTGCACAATTAGCAGAGAATGTCAAACAATATGCAAAGATCAAAGCTCAAAAGGAAAAGTGCATTGAAAGTATGCAAAGAATGAAAATTTTAGGCAGTGTGCAAAGATTAATGCTCAGAAGGAAAAGCGTATTGCAGAAACACAACCAGATCAAGTTGTGACCATTGGATTCACAAGCGACAGATCAAGGGAAGGGATTGATTGCAGAGCGTGAAGGGAGAATTAAACTACATGTTATTCCCAATCCCGCAATCAGTTTAGACCCTTAGATTACAAGAGAAGGATCGTTGGAGGACTAGTCAACGATCATATCAAATTAGGACCGTTGATACGCAAGAGCCATATCAATGGCAAGGATAGATTGCAGAGAGCGAAAGGATAATTAAACAACATGTTATTTCCAATCCCACAATTAGTCTAGACCATCAGATATTATAGATTCAATGATCAACGTCTGTGGTTGATCCACCAACAATCGCACAACTTCAATTGTGGAGTTTGGGCGACAGGCTAAATCACACGCAAGTTATGGTTCTGGAATCCACATCGACCGTTGATGGTCACCCGTCAATAGATCTATGATTGGCATTAGTTTCACTACCAACGAGCAGTTTCCATTTTCGAACTCGACGATATTTGTAAACGTCATGCTATTTGAGGACCTTGCAATCATCCTTGATCGTTGATGGATCAATTTTAGTGGAAGGATAGGATAAGCAAGGTAAAAATACTGAGATCTCAAAAACCCAAATTCCCAATAGTTGTTCGATCACTTTAAGTGGAAGGATAGGATAAGCAAGGCAAAAGGGCTGAGATCTTGAATACCCGAATTCCAGATAGCCGTTGGATCACTTAAAGTGGAAGGATAGGATAAGCAAAGAAGAATAGCCGTTGGATTTAAAGCAAGGAAAAGAAGCATCACAGATAGATCGAACCATCGATCTAAGATCATGATCAACGAAAAACATTCATTTCGGGTTAAAAGTTGTGAGGAGGTTACACTTTGGGGAATCTCACTTCGAAAGAACTAGGAAGTGGAGAAATCGAATTACCCGAAGTCCCGAAGGCCGAAGTTCCGAATTCACTCTCAGCCATTTATCTAAGATACATTTTGGGATTTAGGACAATCGTTAGATCAAGGAGAAGAATATGTGCCACAATGGGAGATCTACGACAATAGACCACGTCAGCAAGGACATAATCAGATGATGACAAGTGTCAAAGTGTAGTTGGAATTTCAGGTATGCGTAAGTCACGAATCTAAGTGACATGTGACAGCCACTCAGTTAGTGCCATGTCAACAAGTGACGTCATCTAGTTACATCACTCCAGGAGTTTTATTTCAGGAGTTTCACCACCAGCTAATGCCTAAAGTCCCGAAGTTCCGAAGTAAATGAGAGCCGTTCATCTCAAGTCTTGATTAAGTCGCAATCGTCGATTTGTTTGAAACCTTCGGACAAGCCAGGATTGTCCGACTAACAGAAGAATGGATAATTACCCTCTGATCTACTTCAGAATATTTGAAATATTATAGAGGTTGGAAGTCACGAAGGAAAAATTCTTGAAGTACCATAAGTCGTCCATCTCATTGTGAGATTAAAACGTGACTGTTGATTTTGATAAGTGATCAAGCTCTCACTTGGACTAGAACCTGGTCACCACTTGTAGTCGTATGGAATAAAGAAACAAAGAGTGAAAGAAGAGGCGGTGCTGAGAACATTGCTTAGATAATAAGCCCATGGTTTTACACATATGGTCATATGTAAATGATTTTAAGGAAGCACCTCATACATATTTTCTACAGAGAGTTAGCACTAGAACAATACAGAGAATTTATAAAAGATCAAATGATCTGTTGGTGAACTAATAATGCAGAAGAAGCATGAGAATGATATGATGAGTCGATCCATGTCTGTGATCAACTCATGAAGCCAAAAGAACCGACACACAATCATGATTAAAAGATATTTATTCATGAGCATTACGAATAAAGAATAAAAAAGGAAAATGATATTATTTAAAGATTAAATTCTATCATTTAAATGAAAAGGTACAATGGTTCACTATCAAAAGACACAATGATTCAAATTCACACCAGTTGGAAGACTATATAAACAAGAAATAATTGTGAGAAGAAGTGTAGTTGTTTTTTTTGAAGTATATATATATATATATATATAATGGATTGAATGGAGATTCATTCTATTAGGTTGGTGCTTGTTTACAAGATGGGTATTGTATGAGGATTGGATTCCTCACATATCAGTTGGATCTTGTTGGATCATGTTGTCATTGATGCCAATGGTTTGATTATTTGGGAGATTGTTGGATCATATGTAAATGGTTTGGTTTGATTGATGTCATTAATTGATATCAAGTAATTGATTGATATGATGCCCTTGATGAGAATGATATATGTCCAAGTGGAAACCAATCGATGCAAAGATGAATCATTATTATCTTATCATGGTTGATAAGGTGCACAATTGGATGAACTACAAAGTGGTCCCCTTATGGTGAAAGCCCTCATGGGAAGATGCTTTATGGATTGGGTTATCCTAGAAGAAACATTGGAGGACCCATGCTTGCATGTGGAATAATTAGATGAAGATCAATGAAATTGTTGGTGAAACTATCCTAGATGGATAGTGCTTGACATGCCATTTCTGGTGGTATGTGGAATGTCACATAACTCCTCACGGTTTGAGAGTTATGGCCTTATGAAGTTGGAGGACCCCCTTATGATAGCTTGAAGCCCCAAAAGGTCAAAGAAGTAAAAGTGCTTGAAAAGAAGAAATCATTATTTAAATGATAAAGTAAAGTGACAAAATCAAGATGGATTATTTAAATGATAAAGTAAAGTGACAAAATCAAGAAGGAATATTTAAATGATAAAGTATCGGAGAACTTTCTATTCATGGAAAGTGGTTAACCCTAAAATAAGGAAAATAGGTTAAGTGACCTAGAAATGGGTTAAGTAACCTAAAAATGGGTTAAGTGACCTAGAATATGAAAGTATAAATAAGAAGCTAGGATCTCTTGTAAAAAGTTCATTGGGTCAGAATCCTTTTTGTGGATCAATGGAGAGCTTCTTGGTAATATCTTTTGGAGTATTAATGTAGAGCTTCTTGTGAGAGAATCTTATTGGTGTGGATCTCTTGAGCATGATTGAAGATCTATTATGAGGAAGAGAGTGAGAGGAGGATCTCATGGATGCATCAAAGTTTCGGCAATGTCGAAGATCTTGATGACAAAAGTCTCGGAGTCACAAAAAACCCTATTTTCTGATGCCCACGCGGGCTGTCTGTGTATAGGGTGCATGTACACGTGGGTTGACTGTGTACAGGGAGCGTGGACTAGATAACCTCATGGAGATTTGTGTTTGAGCTAGTGCCAAGCTCTTGGATGATGAGGCAGGTTCCAGATCTGCATTCTATGGCCTCAGATCTATCACTAAGACACTGGTATGGTTACATATTGTCTTGATAGATGCTATTGTTTGATATGTTGTGAATTCTTAGGGAATTCTTGGTATGGCCTCTATGATGTGGCTCAATTTGGTTGATTTGATGAATGGAGTGAGAAACACTCTGGTGATTCAGTAGTGACATGATTGCTATGGTACACTAGTTGTTTATACATGATTGAGATAGCATTCATATTGATTTGTTGTGGAGCATGAGCAAGCTATTGGAGAGATTGGATGTATTGTGACTGGTTGTGGGTTAGTTTGGACAGTGGAAGACAGAAGAGAAAGTGATTACAGGTTGCAGAGGATATGATCATGTGAAGCAAAGCAAAACCCTAAGTGCTCAAGAGCATATGCTTGTTACATTATACACTGGTCGCGTTCACACGCGGGCTGTAGTGAGCCAGGGCGCGTTCACATGCAGGCTGCACTACTAACAAGTCACGTACCTGTTGACAGATTGATATCTGTTGAGGATTGTTGCCTCATCTCATTTGGTGCTGAGGGTGTAAGCTGAGTCTTGAATATGGAGCTGGTGCTCTTGTAGAGTTGTACTCTATTCAGTTGTTGTTGATAAACCCAAGGATTGTAGTCCGTAATAAAAAGAAAATTGTACATACATCTTGTGTTCTTTGTGTCCATTGTGATGATGACTTGTTGATGATATATTGCTAATATATGTTGCTGATATGTGCCTACATCTAACTGGTTATAAATGATAGCAATGGGTAATGAATAAATGTTGAATGCTAATTAATGAGTTTTTGTGCTAGAGGGAAGTTTTGGGAAAAAGAGCCCCACACTCATTCACCCCCCCTCTAAGTGTGGTAGGTGTGTCCAACAATTGGTATCAGAGAAGGCCTTCACTACACGCCTTAACAACCTTGAAGGAGATCCATAGACACACAAATGGATGATGAAGTTCCAATCCTTGATGAGGAAAACTATTCTACTTGGAGAATAGAGATGAGAGTGTATTTGAAGACAATGGGAGCAACTATTTCGAAGGAAACCATCGGTGGGTATGTTCCGTTGAAGAACAAGTCAAACTTAGCAGCTCAAAGAGAAGGAAAGAAGAATGATGCATTGGCTCTCAATATAATTCTTAGTGGACTCTCAAGCCCTATCAAAGAGAGAATGGGACAATGCACTTCCGCCAAGGATCTATGGCTAAAGATAGAGGAGACATATCAAAGCAAGGAAGAGAAAGAAGAAATTGAAGACCACTCCATCAAGATCATCAAAGGTAAAGAATCATCAAAATCTCTTGAATGCATTATTTCTAAA
>ML801974.1:6590-18669 GCA_009831015.1 Picea engelmannii | reverse complement strand
TCACTAAGACACTGGTATGGTTACATTATTGTCTTGATAGATGCTATTGTTTGATATGTTGTGAATGCTTAGGGAATTCTTGGTATGGCCTCTATGATGTGGCTCAATTTGGTTGATTTGATGGATGGAGTGAGCAACACTCTAGTGATTCAGTAGTGACATGATTGCTATGGTACACTAGTTGTTTATACATGATTGAGATAGCATTCATATTGATTTGTTGTGGAGCATGAGAAAGCTATTGGAGAGCTTGGATGTATTGTGACTGGCTGCGGGTTAGTTTGGATAGTGGAAGACATAAGAGAAAGTGATTACAGGTTGCAGAGGATATGAGCATGTGAAGCAAAGCAAAACCCTAAGTGCTCAAGAGCATACGCTTGTTACATTATACACTGGTCGCGTTCACACGCGGGCTGTAGTGAGCCAGGGCGTGTTCACACGCGGGCTGCACTACTGACAGGTCGCGTACCTGTTGACAGATTGATATCTGTTGAGGATTGTTGCCTCATCTCAGTTGGTGCTGAGGGTGTAAGCTGAGTCTTGCATATAGAGCTGGTGCTCTTGTAGAGTTGTACTCTATTTAGTTGTTGCTGATAAACCCAAGGATTGTAGTTCGTAATAAAAATAAAATTGTACATACATCTTGTGTTCTTTGTGTCCATTGTGATGATGACTTGTTGATGATATATTGCTGATATATGTTGCTGATATGTGCCTACATCTAACTGGTTATAAATGACAGCAATGGGTAATGAATAAATGTTGAATGTTAATTAATGAGTTTTTGTGCTAGAGGGAAGTTTTGGGAAAAGGAGCCCCACACTCATTCACCCCCCCTCTAAGTGAGGTAGGTGTGTCCAACAGATCTGAGATCAACAAGATGGGACTTGTTATGAGGGTTGGATTCCTCATTTCTCAGTTGGATCTGAGAACTACAAGATGGGTCTTGTAACAGAGAGTTGGGTCTCTCATAATTGTATCAAGTTGATATTCAAAGATTGATCTTATGTATTTATTTAAGTTAAATAAATAAAATATTTATTCTTTTATATATTGATTGAGAAAATGAAATAAATATTTGTTGTTCAGTTAATTTGTGAAAAGTGGAAAATTGTCCAAAGTTTTGTGACACTGATTCACCCCCCCCTCTCAGTGTCAAGTATCCATTTCAAAAATTGGTATCAGAGCGAGGTTCCTTCATCACAGTTTAAACATTGAAGGTAGATTCAGAAGAAATGGGTGGAAAAATTGCTATCTCCACAAATTAAGCTTCGTTATTTGATGGAACAAATTATTTATCATGGAGGGAAAATATGAAAAGATATATGAAGTCAAGAGGATCTGGAGTTTGGGATTTTGTAGTAAGTAAGCCTTGGGACTTAACTACTTCAAAGAGAAAAACCAAAAATGCAAAGGAGGCAAGGAGAAACCATTCAGTAGCCTTGAAACAAATTCAGGATGGATTATCAAACCAAGTCAAAGAAAATATGAGGCACTACAAATCTGCTAAAGAATTATGGCTCCAACTAGAAAATTGTTATCAGAATGAAACACAAGAAGAAGAGAAATCCTATCAAAGTGAGCAACAATACTCTAATGAAGAGGATTCCTATCAGAATAAAGAACAAAACTCAGAAGAAGAGAGTTCTTATCAAGATAATGAAGAAGATAAAGAAAATAAAAGTTGCAATTAGATTGAAGAACATATTACAAAGAAAAAGATTTCTAATCAGAATGAAATGTAGGAATTAAGGCATACCTAAGTAATCACTAAAGAAAGATTACATAATCTTAAGACTGATGTTACAGTTGCATTAGATGAGATTTGTATGCAACCAGGAAATTATATGCATATTAAAGTTCCTGTGAATGTTCTTGACCAACTTGAATACACAATTATTTGCACTTTTGAAGAGTTGGAAAAACTTCAACAGTTAGATCAATCTAACCATGAAGAGCATGAACAAAAGCTTCATCTAGAAAAAGAAGAAGAGATCAAAAGATTGAAAACCAAAGTTATTAATCTAACATAAGAGATGGAAGAATTAAAGAAACATGACAATAAAATAAAATAAATACTAAAATAATCATAAGAATTAGTTAATAGTCTAAACACTCAACTTGAGTAAATTAAAGAAAGTAAGGAAGACCTAAAGATCTAGTTAACAAGGAAAGAAAATTCTTACCACATGTTGGAATTGGAAATCATCAATTTCAAAAAGATAAATGAAGGTACTAATGCAGATCTAATGATTCAAATTGAAGAAGCTAAGAAAAAGGAAGAAGCCCAAAAGATCCAAATAACTAAAAAGGAAGAATCATGCCAAATGTTTTAATTAGAAGCCATCAACCTCAAAAGGATTAAGCTAGAATACGAGGAATAAATCAAAATATTGAAAACTAAAGTTTTTGATCTAACAAAAGATATGAAAGAATGAAGACATATGACAAAACTATTAAATTCAAATAAGTCTTGGATGAGACAGAAGAAATAGTCATCAATCTAAAGACTCATCTTGAACATGCTAAATAAGTAGAAGAAGCCCTGAAGATTTAGTTGACTAAAAAGGAAGAATTATGTCAAATATTGAAGTTAGAAATAGTCAATCTCAAAAAGATGAATGAAAAGACAAATAAGATTGTTAATTTCTAGAATAGTTCAGCTATCCTAGATAAGATTTGGAAAAGCCAAAAATCAGATGATGACAAAACTGGTCTTGGATACAATAAGAAAGAAGACAATAACAAATGGAGCACCATTTACAAACATGAGAAAGGATCATCCTTATTAAAAGGAAAAGGTGCAAGTACAACTCAATTACAAGTCATGAACTTTGGTAAAGGAGGAAGCTATAGAAGTAAAGAGGAAGAAGAAAATCAAATGACAGATTTCTCAAGCCAAAATAAAATCAAGAATGGACACACCTTCAATGGCTATTTATTTTGTTGTCATAGGTTTGGCCATAAAGAAATGGACCGCAAGAAACTAGAGGAAGTATATACAAGAAAATCCAAAAACTCAATTAGATGTTGGAGATGTAATGTTTTTGGGCACACAACAAAATTTTTCCATACAATGAGATGTTACAACTGTGATAGGTTTGGGCACAAATCCCAAAACTGCAAGAATTCAAAAAGTCAATATTTGAATAAGTCATTCAAGTCAGTGACAAAACCTAATAAAAGTTGGAAGATGAAAGGATATGACAAATATCCAAAAAAACAATTAGAAAGAGAAGATACACAAAGAAAAATATCTCATAGAAAGATATGGAGAAGAAAATTTGAAAGAGAAAGCAAGAAAGATGTTATTACACCTGAAAATGAAGAAATTAATAATAAGAAAATGATGGGTGAATGACTGAATAAAGAATGTGAAATTGAATATGAAATAAATCAAGATCAAGAAAAGGACGTACTATAAATGAATATGGGAGAATATCAAATTCTGATGATGTTATAAGTTGTTAGCAAAAGAAAGAAAGTACAAAAAGAAGTTTAAATTGGTTTTTACAAAATCAAAGGATTATGCCAAAGAGTTTTTAAATTAACATATGGGAAATCTTGACTATCTATAGATTAGTGGTCAAAAGAAAAATCATTGGTAGGGTTAGTTGTAGAATACAATAAGAATAAAAAATAAAGGTAGAAGAGAAGTTCAAGGAGTATCATTCAACAAAGATCAATTGATAACAAAATTGATATTTAAATCAATTGGTATAATTCCTCAATTGATATTCCTGTGAAATATCAAAGAAGAATAAGAAACAGATCAAAAAGATTAGTAAGATTCATACTCTTGTTCTATTTGACAAAGGAAAGTTAGTAAAAACTCAGGAGGAGTATTTTGGTTATTAAATAAGAAAGTAATTAGATTAAGTTTTGAAATACTTTATCACTACAAAATTGGTATCAAGAAGACTAATTATTTGAACACAAAAATCCCAATAAAATGAGATAAGAAGTTAGTAAATTAACAGGGGAAGAGACCTTGTCAGGAATAACTACCCTTTCAGAAACAAAGGGGGAGAGTAGTCAGAAGCAGAGAAAGCATATTGACAGGGGGAGTCATTTAGTTATGGTAGGCATAACATGATTCCAAGAGGAGCTACCCAAATTCATATTTTGGTCAACAACATGCCAACAGACAGAGGTTGATCATAAGGGGAGAAACCCTTTTTGCATTGATGTCAAAGGGGGAGAGTAACTTCATAGGAGGCAAACATCATTACAGGGGAAGTTTGTGTATGAAGTTAGTGTGTTTCCCTCAATGAAAAAGGGAGAGATTGTTGGACATATTGTCATTGATGTCAACAGTCGATGTCATTATGATGTGATGATAAGTTGTTATGAAGAATTGTCATTGTTGATTTATCATAGATGAAATTGTCATTGATGCCAACAATATAACAATTAGCAGAGAATGTCAAACAATATGTAGAGATAAAATCTCAGAAGGAAAAGTACATAGTTAGCAGAGAATGTCAAACAATATGCATAGATCAAATCTCAGAAGGAAAAACACATTGAAAGTATGCTAAGAATGAAAATGTAAGACAATATGCAAAGATTAAAGCTCAGAAGGAAAAGCGCATTGCAGAAACACGGTCAGATCAAGTCATGACCATTGGATTCGAAAGTGACAGATCAAGGGTAGGGATTGATTAATGAGCACGAAGGGATAATTAAACTACATGTTATTCCCAATCCCGCATTCAGTCTAGACTATCAAATTACAAGAGAAGGATCATTGGAGGACTAGTCAATGATCAGATCAAATCATAACCATTGATATGCAAGCACCAGATCAATGAAAAGGATAGATGGAGGAGAGCGAAAGGAGAATTAAACAACGTGTTATTTCCAATTCTACAATTAGTCTAGACCATCAGATATTATATATTCAAAGATTGATGATTGTGGTTGATCCACCAACAATCACACAAATTCAATTATGGAGTTTGGGCAATAGGATAAATGATGCACAAGTTATGGTTCCAAAATCCACATCGACCATCGATGGTCACCCGTCAATAGATCTATGGTTGGAATCAGTTCCACTACCAACAATCAATTTCCATTGCGGAACTAGACGATAGTTTTAAACGTTGTGCTAGTTGAGGACCTCACAATCATCCTTGATTGTTGATCTGCTTCGAGACCATTCTTGATCGATGGATCAAGTTGAGTGGAAGGATAGGATAAGCAAGGAAAAATAATTGAGATCTCGAATACCCGAATTCCCGATAGCCATTGGATCACTTTAAGTGGAAGGATAGGATAAGAAAGGAAAAAGGGCTGAGATCTCGAATACCTAAATTCCCGATAGTCGTTGGATCACTTAAAGCGAAAGGATAGGATAAGAAAAGAAGAAGATCCGTTGGATCTAAACCAAGTCAAAGCAACATCGCAGACAAATAGAGCCGTCGATCTAAGATCATGATCAACGAACAACATTCATTTCGGGTTAAAATTTGTGAGGAGGTTACACTTCGGGGAATCTCACTTCGGAAGAATTGGGAAGTGGAGAAATTGAATTACCCGAATTCCCGAAGGCCAAAGTTTTGAAGTCACTCTCAGCCGTCGATCTGAGATACATTTTGGGAGTTAGGAAAACCGTTAGATCGAGGAGAAGAATATGTACCACATTGGGATATCTACGTCAACATACCACATCAGCAAGGACACAATCAGATGATGACAAGTGTCAAAGTGCAGTTGGAATTGCAGGTATGCATAAGTCATGAATCTAAGTGACATGTGGCAGCCACTCAGTCAGTTCCACGTCAACAAGTGACGTCAGCAATTTACGTCACTCCGAGAGTTTTACTTCGAGAGTTTCACCACCAACAAATGCCTGAAGTCCCCAAGTTTTGAAGTAAATGAGAGCCATTCATCTCAACTCTTGATTAAGTCGTAATCATCGATTTGTTTGAAACCTCTAGACAAGCCAGGATTGTCCAACTAACGAAAGAACGAATAATGATCGTCCGATCTACTTCAGAGAAATCTGCTTCGAGACATTTGAAATATTATAGAGGTTGGAAGTCATGAAGGACAAAGTCCCGAAGTACTAACAATTGTCCATCTCATTGGGAGATTAAAACGTGACCGTTGACTTTGATAAGTGATCAAGCACTCGCTTGGCCTAGCGCCTGGTCACCACCATCGATCATATAGAATAAAGAAACAAAGAGCGAAAGAAGATGCGGCACTAGGAACATTGCTTAGACAATAAGCGATGTTCATATGGTCATATGTAAATTATTTGAAGGAAGTGCATCATATCGATTTTCGACAGAGAGTTAGCACTAGAACAATATAGAGAATCGATAAAAGATCAAATGATCTGTTGGTGAACTAAAAACGCAGTAGAAGCATTAGAATGATATGATGAGTTGATCCATGTCTGTGATCAAATCATGAAGCCAAAAGAACTGACACATAGTCATGATTAAAAGAGAGTTAATTCATGAGCATTATGAATAAAGAATAAAAAAGGAAAATGATATTATTTAAAGATTAAATTCTATCATTTAAACGAAAAGGTACAATGGTTCAAAATAAAAAAACACAATGATTCAAATTCACACCAATTGGAAGACTATATAAACAAGAAAGAATGGTGAGAAGAAGTGTATTTTTGTTGTTGTTGAAGTATATATATTTATATATAATGGATTGAATGAAGATTCATTCTATCAGGTTGGTGCCTGTTTACAAGCCGGGTCTTGTATGAGGATTGGATTCATCACATCTCAGTTGGATCTCAGATCAACAAGATGGGACTTGTTATGAGGGTTGGATTCCTCATTTCTCAGTTGGATCATAGAACTACAAGCTGCGTATTGTAACAGAGAGTTGGTTCTCTCATAATTGTATGAAGATGATATTCAAAGATTGATCTTATGTATTCACTTAAGTTAAATAAATACAATATTTATTCTTTTATATATTGATTGAGAATGAAATAAATATTTGTTGTTCAATTAATTTGTGAAAAGTGCAAATTTGTCCAAAGTTTTGTGACATTGATTCACCCCCCCTCTCAATGTCAAGTATCCATTTCAACACATGGGACTTGCTTAATTTATCCAAATGAAAATATGGGATTGGTCTAAATGGGTATATCAAACCAAATATAAATTAGATGGTATATTTGAGAAGCATAAATCTCGTTTAGTTGCAAAAGCTTATGTACAAAAGGAAGGATTTGATTATGTAGAAACCTTTGCTACAGTGGAAAATTTGGACACAATAAGGGTGGTACTTGTATTAGTTGCACATATAAATGGAAAATTTATCAAATGGATGTTAAATCAACTTTCTTGAATGGTTATGTGGATGAATAAATTTACATGGAGCAATTTGAAGGATTTGAAATTCCAGGTAAGGAAGATTGTGTTTACAAGTTAAAGAAGGCCTTGTATCATCTCAAATAGGGACCAAGAGAATGGTATTGTAGGATTGATAACTACTTTTAGGATAATTGAGTAGTTATGAGTTCATCTAATCTCAATATCTATATTCTTTAGTCAAGACAAGAAATTCTCATAGTTACATTATATGTTGATGACTTGATTTATATAGAAGTTTAAATTATACATGGTTCTTGAATTTGAGATGATGGATATTGGTGATTTGCATTATTTCTTAGGAATTAAAGTATGGTAGAAGGAAGATGACTTGATTTATATAGAAGTTTAAATTAGACATGGTTCTTGAATTTGAGATGATGAATATTGGTGATTTGCATTATTTCTTAGGAATTAAAGTATGGTAGAAGGAAGATAACATTCTTATTTCATAGGCCAAGTATTCTTGGGAAGTTCTGAAGAAGGTCAATGATGACCCACCAGGTCTACATTTCCATAGGTGAAGAGTATTGAATTCTCTACTGCAACTCCAAAATCTGAATTGCCCTCAATCCCTTTATGTGGCCCAAAATATCCCCTACCATAGTAAATAATTACTCTACCAATTCTATCATCACTCTGCATAATCAAATTCCGGTTCACGTTGTCAAAATTTTTTGCGAGGCACTAAATCCTTCAACCAATGCAATTCCTCTGTGTGTTTTCCCTATTCCAAATATTCTTTCGAATGCATAGGAATAAACAATTATCCTTAGTTCTCATGAATCGACTAAAACCCCTTTAACTTTCAATACTTATTTCATCTAAGCACTAACTCATTTTTCTTTCATGTGATCGAGGCCATAACCTTGCGCCAAACCTGTTTTGTTTGCCCCTTTAACTATTGGAGCTAAGTCGCTTACCACATATGACCGAGTAACTATTATCGAGCGCTAACAAATTAAGTGCTTAATATCAAAACTACAAGGAAAAGACCGTCTAGCGGAGGTTTTTGTGGATGCCCCTATATAACTATCCCAAAAATCTGTTTATAGTGGATGATACTAGTAGAGGTGAGCGGCCAGAGGTTTTAGTGGATTTTTTTACATTGGTGATTTTATAAGTAAATAATGCACTGATGCATTTTTGACAACAGGCACATCAATGCCCTAAAAACTAGCACATCGTAGCAGGGTTATTTCAAATAAAGAACAATATTATCCAGTGCACTACAGAAATAGGGATGCACCGGGAAATAATGGCACATCGTAATAGCATTTTTTTTAAAATACACGGTGAACAACATAACACTGGAAACACCGATGCTCTATTAGTAGAGTGCACCATTATATGGTTAAATAAAAAAAATTTACGCAACAATGTAGGATTGTGTCAAAAATATATACTGGTTCCCTCCACTGTATCATGTGCATCGGTGCGCACCAATCCTCCAATATGGAGCACTGTGTTAGGATTAATTTACAAATTTTGGTGTTGCGCTCCGTAAACCAAAGCGCACCAATGTGTCTATTATTATACCGCACTGTGTCATGCTTAAACAAAAAATTTCACACTATTGTAGTTTTTCAAAAAACACAAAAGGAGGTGTCCTATGGAGTAGTATATGCATCTGGGCACATTAAAACACATGCGCACTATTCTAGGGATGTTTTTTTTATAAATATATAACTGGTGCACTCATTAAAAATGTATGGCCCGATGCGGTTGTGAATCGGGTGCATCAGAACATGGTTTTATTAAAAAAAATTACCAATGATAAAAATCATTTTTACCATTTTCAGTGTTGTAGACCTCAAAAGCACCAGTGCCACCTTTTCCTATCTGAAGCACCCTTCCATTGGTGCTTTCCTTGGTTGTGTTTCTTTCATCTATTGTTCGGTGCACATATTTCAAATTTTGCCAAACAGTGGGAAAATTTAGTTTTTTTGAGTACGTCACAACCATGCCTCCCTAATGAAAAAATATCCAGGTAATCTCCTTGTTTTTTCATAACTTAAGTTTTCACTGATTTAAATTTAAAATTGAGTGAAATTTTAAGTGTAAAAATAAAAAAACTGCACGACACATTCGAGGCTCTCATCTTGCATTGCGTACGGTGTGACCTGTAAATTTACAAGGTGCACCGCGTACCTTGTTATATTTCTCGACGGTGCATTGGTAAACATAAATGCACCGACACGTCCGTTTAACGATGCACCAAAGAAAATCATTTAACTAGTGGGGTGGTGTGTTAAAGTACAAATAACGCACTGGGGCGTTAAAGTACATAGTGCATTGCCCTTGTCAGATATATTTTACGCAGTGCATTGGTAAACATGTGCACTAGGGCGTTCATGTTTACCAAACACACCGGTGAGAAATGTAACATTGTGTTGCGGTGCACCCAGTGATATTTTTGGTGGCGCCGTGCGTGATGCGATAGTAACGACCGCAACGCACCATTATAAAGTTCCATACTAAAAAAATTGTTAAAGTTTATGTGACGATGCGACTATGTTAGTTACACGCACTGATGCATGTAGGGACCGTATACACAGTGCATTTTTTTGCTAATTTTAAATAATTGTTTACCTGCTTTAAATTTTGATTTGTTTTTTGGTTTAAGCAATGCATATGATAAACATAACTCACCAGGGCATATTTTTTGTAGTGCAACGCTTCGGTGCGGTACCATTTTCCAACGCACCACATAACACAGTAGAACATTTTAGTTCGATGTGTTAATTTACACCGATGCACTAGTCACGGTGCTCACAATATATATGGGCACACCATGGACAGTGCGTGACTATTTTTTTGGTGCATCACTAATCCAATTATCTTATATTTTGAAGGAAGTTATTTTTCTGTATTTATAGATAAATTTACCATTCAATAGATTTTTTATGAATGAGTGAGGCTGATGTATTTCATATGTTAAGCATGAAGAGACGTGAGCAGAGAGAGAAACAACAATAACAAGAGAAGATGGTGGACATGTACAATGTTGTACGAGAATGGGAGGTGAGGGAGAGGGAGAGGGATTTGTACCCTTTCCCTATTACTCCAACAACTCATGCTCTCTTGAGGGATGTAGGCATCCTTAAGTACTATGAGGAGGCTACATCCCTTAAGTGGCACTTTGAGTTGTTGGTGAATTTTATCCATAGATAGGATGTCCATCGAAAGGCTTTCTATGTGGGTCTGGATCAGTGGTACCATCCCATTGAAGAGGATAATTACTTTATCACTAGGCTATCTAGGAGAGGAGAGGATTTTCCCCAGTTCTAAGATGTCTCAGTAGGTGTTGCTGCTAAGAGTCATCTCATGTACTCTCAATGTTATATTGGGGTTGAGGTACTATCCCCAGCTGATTTTCAGGTGTCTGGTGGACAACTGAAAATCACCTCTTTCGGTGCAGAGGAGGTTAGGTGCTTCTCACTCTTAGTGACTACCATAGCCCATTTTATCAGTGATGGGAAACACATTAGCTTCCCTCTATTGTATTATGTTGATTTTTTTCTACAATGACCATGGTGTATCAGATGGTTTGCCATTTTTTTATGGCATTTTTGTATAGTGCTTGACAAATGTCGAGCTATGATATGTGGGAGGTCAAGCTTCCCATTTTCCTTAGAGATATTTTTCTTAATTTTTGAGAGGTTTCCAGAGACGAGGCTAAATTTTTTCCGTCAGCCTCCTAGGTCAAGGACTCATGTACAGATGCGCATGTGGGGGGAGATGATGCCCAAGAGGGGCTAGGCGGAGTTTCTGGCCAGGGTTGCGTGAGACACACTAGGGCTACTAGGCAGTGGGGCAGATCACATGTTTTTAATGGTGTCGTGTCCTTACACGGGTTTGGATTGGCGAGGATATTCAAATATCCTCTTCATAGCAGATGAACCAACAAATGATAGAGGTAATATTAGTGTTTTTTTTTAAAATTAATATAGTTTCATTTTATTGTCTTACTTAATTATAATAAAATTAATTCTAACATGTTATTTAACTTGTTTTATTAATTTTTTTAATGAATTAACTATGTAATTATTGTTATGTACTATATATATTACACATATTGGCACTTTAATTGGGGACATGCCTCCTCCCCCAACAAATGATGATGAGGAGATGATGCCTAAGGCCACAACGGGTCAGGGTCCTTGGGTGCAGATACCCAACGACATGCATCGTAGGCCCGATACTAGATTCAGGTTGGAGTTGGGCAATCGACTCTCTGCACTTTTGACTGAGGTGGGAGTCTGCCCTGCCCTGATGCTTTCCATTAAGGCATATCCTACACTCTTAGATATTTGGAGGGAGATGTCGCATGATTTGATGCCTCTTATGTGTCATATTGTTAGAGGTTCCGGGCTACTAGCAACGAGGAGGGATCTTGATGATAGACACAACTCTTCATCCAGTACATCCTGTTCTTCCAGTACTGCATCGAATAATGAGGGTGGCCTTGATCATCTTTCTCCACATCCTGCTCATCCTTCTTCACCTCACCTAGATCATGAGGAGGCAGTACATATTCCTCATCTTCCTCTTTCATCTCACCTAGATGAGCATGTCGGACCTATTACTCATCCTCCTCTTTCACCTCATGTAGATGAGAAAGAAAGACTAATTCATCATCCATCATCTTCAACTATAGACAGACTTCCACTACTGTTGTATATATATATATATATATATATATATATATATATATATATATA
>ML801973.1:173404-200867 GCA_009831015.1 Picea engelmannii | reverse complement strand
CCCCGATCTCGGACCCCCCCTGCTTAAAGATCGAAAGGCAAGGGGGGTCCGACATTCGCTGTACGCCGTCGATCTGTGCGCGTAAATCTGGGCCGCCCAGATGTACCTACTGCTTATCACGGGCGCATTATCGCCTGAAACTTCGGACAAGTGGGTTTTAATCCGTTCTTTTGAGATCTAAACCCCTTAGCAAGAAATATCGCTAACAAGTATTAGATTATATTTCGTTTACTAATAATCCCTGTCAAGAAATACCATGTTACAATTGATTTTTGCAGATTCTCGATCAAAGCAAAGGCCTACTATGGAAGGACGATCTTACTTCAAGAAGAGAAAAACTCCCCCATTGCTGAAACACCACTGTTCAGCAACCCTTCGCCATTTTCCCATTGCTAAAACACCACTGTTCAACAACCCTTCTTGCCATTTTCCCCATTGCTGAAACACCACTGTTCAACAACCGTTCACCTTTTTTTTTCCATTGTTGAAACACCACTGTCAGCAACCTTTCGTCATTTTCCCCTTGCCAAAACACCACAGTTCTGCAATTCTTCACATTTTCCATTGCTAAAACACCACTGTTCAACAACCTTTCACCATTTTCCCCATTGCTGAAACACCACTGTCAACAACCTTTCACCATTTTCCCCATTGCTGAAACACGATTGTCAACAACTTTTCGCCATTTTCCCATTACCAAAACACCATTGTTCAACAATTCTTCACATTTCTCCATTGACGAAACAACACCGTCCAACAATTGTTTCGCCCTTCTTTCTATTGCTGAAACACCACTTCCTCAGCAGTATTCTACAACATCACTCTTCAACAAACATTTCTCTGTTCTTCCTACGGCTAAAACACCAACTTTTCGGCATTTTCTGTCAATAAGCTTTTGTGCTCTCATACTACATTTTGTCCTTCTAGTCAACAAATCCTTGATACAATTCATCTTACAAATCAAAAGTCTCTGCCACAACCACTGCAGAACTAGTACGGACAGGCATTATATTTTGTTTAAGTACGCATCAAAAGGTAAAGGCGAGGTATGTAAATTCTATGTAAATGCAGTTAAGCTATAGTTAATGAGAAGATTCCAAATCATTATTACCACTCGTGTAAAATCATTATTAGCTGCACTTGAGCAGCGGGAGAGGAAATATCAAACTTTTATACCATCATTTCACATGAATTAACCACCGCCATTCCTATTTACAATCCTTTCGTTTGTTTCACCACCATCTGCATGCCTTCACTTGAAAAACTTACTCTGCACAGAAGTTGTTACTTGACTCTTTGACGATGTATTTTACTGAGTTGTTAGCTATGGGAGGCTCCATTATACGGTACGAACCTGCCACAACAGCCTTGTTAGAACTGTATCCAGAAGCCTATCAAATTTTTCTGTAGGCAGGATGGCTCGGTTATTTTCAGAGACTCCAGGGGTATGATCAACAACAAGTTCTCCAATTTGCTCAAAATATCTAGGAGGACCATTCCATTGTTCTAGGGGTTCGGATTTCAGTTACAGAAGAGGATATAGTGAAGGTTTCGGGTCTCCCTACCAATGGCCTTCGCTTGTTCAGCCGCAAACATATCATCCTGAATGCCCAACAGGATTTCCTCTTGCCAGGGGAACAAATTGAACCTAAAGGCCGGGGTGTCCGACTCAGCGCATTGCCACCTCCATGTCCAGAAGTTGCAAAATTCATCAAACACTACCTTACCTGCGAAGGCCGATACCAGGTAGTCTACCAACACGATTTTGTCTTGTTGTCTCATTTACGACATAATAGATTGGTGAACATTCCTTATTACCTGCTCGGTTGTCTTAAAAATATGTCGCACTACTGTAAAAAGGATAAAGATCCCGCCCTTTCACTCACCCATCACCGTCTCGTTCAACTACTTATCCAAAAGGGTTTTTCCCAACAAAACCTTCCACTAAACAACCCACCTATAGATCCCCAAGAAGCCGCTGAAATTCCTGAAAATCTTTAGGAACAGCAACCACAAAACCCTCCAAACTCTCCAGAAATACCTAACAGTCCGCCTACAGACCTAATCAGTCCAATTAACCCCCTTACCAGACCAAGCCTGCCCACACTTTACCAGAATCATCCACTCCTTCCCTTCATATTCTTAGCGATGATTCTGAGTCAGAAAATTCTTCCTGTCCCATCATTAAGGAAAAATCCCCACGTAAACGAAAGCAAATTCCTTTCTTTCCACCCTTTTTAAAAAGAAAACAAACAAGGGCCTCAACAAGGGAAGCCACTACTTCCACGACCCTAAACCCCCAACCCATCCGACTAATACCCCGTACACCTCCAACCTCCCAAATGCCGGAATCTTTGCCTATTCCACCCATGGGCACTGAAACACAAGAACCAGATGTCGAGGGTGTTGTGACATAATTCGTTTCAAATCAAGTAGCTGAAACACAAGAAATAGCTACTCATCAAGTAGTTGAACCACAAGAACCAACTACCCAATTCGTAGCTGAAACACAAGAGCCAACTACCCATTCAGTAGCTGAAACACAAGAACCAACTACTCATTCAGTAGTTGAAACACAAGAACCAGCTACCCATTTAGAAGCTGAAACACAAGAACCAACTACTCATTCAGTGGCTGAAACACAAGAACCAACCATAGCTGCCACACAAGAACTAGCTACAGCTGAAACACAAGAACCAGCTGCTGATATTGATACTGAGATATAGGAATCAGAGGTCTAGAGTGCTTCAACATTACTTTCCTTACATCAAGAAGCTGAAACACAAGAAGCAACTGCCGATCCTGTAGCTGCTCCACAAGAACCAACTAGTGCAGCTTTGACTGCTACACAAGAACCAGTCACTCCTCATCCAGAACCAACAATGGCCTCTGTCTTACAAGAAAATGAGTTCCTAAAATCTGAACTGGAAGCCTACAAGCAAGAGCTAGCCATAGCAAAGGAAACCTATGAGAAGGAACTTAATTTGTACACCCTAGCTCGCACAGCGACCATGTCAGAAGGAACTACAACATAAAATATGTGTAGAGAATATATGTGTTGTCAATGTGGGGACATCTACTATGAAGCAGGCTACAAAGTAATTCCAACCCCAATACCAGGAGCTCCCCCTGCTCCTTCAACTTTTGCTGTCAAAGAAGAAAAATCTATTGTTACACAAGAACCAGCTATAACTTTCACACAAGAACCAGCTACAGCTGAAACACAAGAACCAACAGGACCTCCCAAAATTAAGATTGAACCCTGGCCTGCAACAAATGTCAAATTTGAAATCCCTACTTTTATTAATAAAGTTGTACAAACATTTCCTATTGATGAATTTGCCCCTCCCAACCAGATTAATACCCACACCTTTGTGGAACAAGCCACTTAGACCCTACCTCAACCTACTACTTGCAACGCTGAAACACAAACTCAGCCATGGGATGAGCAGGCAATAATAGAAAAATGGAAAAAAGAGTCTGTTGTTACACAGGCCAAAAGCCTGCAGGAACACAGACAAATCTAGATAAATCATACCTACTCAAATTGGGAAGCTTTGGAGAAAACATGCCAGGAAGCTTGTGCCCTTAAGAAACAGAACAAAGAGCTAAAAGGCAGAGTGCTCCTGATATTTGACTTGACACAAAAGCTATTGGCTGCAAGGAAACCATATTGCAATTACTCCTTGTTCCTCATGGAACGACTTACATGGTTTCAGATCAAATCAATCACAGAAGGAAGACCCGATACAATGTTACATCCAACAGATTTGGTCAAAACCTTTGCAGAATCCTCTGCTATGGATCGACACCTCCTCTGTGAGGCATATTTTCATAATGAGGCCATCCTTGAAAACCGACAGCTTAACCTTAACCCTCTTGTCGGTGACATCCAAATTAGGGCACTCACCTCCTTCCTTAACAATCGGATTATATGGAAGGATGAATTCCTAGCTGCCAAACACAATGAGGATAATCGTCTTCTCTGGATAAGGCCAGAACCACAAAATGTTTCCACCTTTGTTACAAAGTATTATCATTTTTTAAAGAAACCAGGGATGACTCAACACATTCATCAACTACAGACAACAGTGCTTCAGGATTGTCAACACTTCATTAGATCCACAGAGATTGCTACCCTACAGGAAAATAACATGTTTTGGCAACAATCTATTGAGAAAAGACAGGAACACAATCCTTTTAGCCCCACTAATCTTGAGATAGCAATCTCCAGGGTACCTAGCTCCATCAAGTGTTTTCAACAATGTGCTGAAAGCTGGATAGGGTACCAGTTTCATTTTCCTATCCTCTGGTTGCCAGCAGAGAAATATCAAGTCCATTATAAGTTGCTCAAGAAGGCCAAAACAACAGCTTGGCAAAGGTTACAATGCATTCAAGGGTTCAGAGCTCCAACAGACATCACCTTCCACAACTATTTCTTGAGTAACTTGCACGCTCAGAGTCAGTATTCAAATTCTTATTCACAGTGAAGTTGCCTGAGGACATGCAACATTTTAAGTTGGGGGGGATGTTAGGACCACACAATGTACCTTTTTGCCCACACTTTTTGCCACTTTTACACCCTTGTTTCACTCACATTTAAACTCACATTATCACCTTACCCTATCTTTCCAAAGGTATACAACGTCTCTCCTCTTTACTATATGTTTAATCTGTTTTGCATATAATTTTACATTACTCTCGTACTTAACCATTGATCAGAAATGTATAAGTGCTGAAACAATTTGAACTGCAGGTTAGCATCAAGGCTTGTTGCTGAAACAGTTAAAGAATGCAACCTCTGTATCTGAAACAGTCTGTGGACTACGATGTTGAAACAACAACTCACACAGAAGAAGTTGTTACACTCTCCGTGGTCTACAATGTTGAAACAACAACTGTTACACTCTCCGTGGTCTACAATGCTGAAACAAAAACTGCTACACTCTCTGTGGTCAACGATGCTGAAACAACACTCACACAGAAGAATTTGTTACATAGTCTGTGGGCAACAATGCTGAAACAACAACTCACACAGAAGAAGCTGTTACACAGTCCACGGTCTACGATGCTGAAACAACAACACAAAACTGTTACATTGACCATGATAGTCGTACCTTGAGCTAGAATTAACCATCACTGCTGCCTGAGACCAAGTTGCTGAAACAATCAGGACGCAAATCTCGTGGTTGAAACAACCCACGATTTGCGATACTGAAACAACATACAACAGCAGTAACAAGAAGACAAATAAAGAAGTTGTTACTCCAGCGGCAACAACATCACCTCACTCAACACTTGTAATAACATTCTATTATGGGAGACTAGGATACCCTATTCTGGTATAGATATCAGATCTGACTAAGAATAGGATTCAGATGTGCAAATGTAATTTGATGATCAAATTGTATCGAGGGGATTCTCCTCTTTAATAAGAGGAAATCATCTTTAGAGAGGAATTTCTGTTTTTTTGTACTAAGAAAGGATTTTATAGAGAAGGACGTGTTTTACTTTAGATTGTAATATGATACAGTTGACAGATGAATAAAAGACTGTTCTGAGCATTTCTCTCTAGTTCCTTTCGTTTCAGGGGAATATTGTGAGAAGGGAGGGCCCACCTTCTTCATAAGATTCACCCATTAGCTTTGTAGAGTGTTAGTGTTATTTCTGTTTATTCCTTGATTAAATTCTATTTTGCTGAAACACTACTTTACTGAACTTTGTTTTGCTGAAACACTACTTTACTGATCTCTGTCTTGCTGAAACTATGCTTTACCAATTGTTACATTGTTTTCATATGATTCATGCTTGGGTAACTGTTAATCATTCTAGTTAGAAATCTTGCTTGGTGAATTTATGAAAGCTTGATAGTCAGGGACATGTGTTGAAGGTTCCTGCTTCGGGAATAGGGTCCTGTTCTCTGTTAGAGATAGTTAGCCTTCAGTGCATGTCAATTATTTTAATGAGTTCATGAAAGTGTGCTAATCAGAAATAGGTGTTGAAGTTTCCTACTTAGGAAATAGGGTCATGTTCTCTGTTAGAGATAATTAGCCTTCAATGCATGTCAATTATTTTAATGAGTTCATGAAAGTGTGCTAATCATAAATAGGTGTTGAAGTTTCCTACTTAGGAAATAGGGTCTTGTTCTCTGTTAGAGGTAGTTAGTCTTCAGTGTGCGTCAATCATTTCAATTAGCAATGAGTTCATAAAAGTATGGTGATCGGAAACAGGTGCTGAAGATTCCTGCTTTGGGAATAGGGTCCTATTCTCTGGTTATAGAATAGTGATCTTTCCTTTTGCAGTGTCTTTAAGAATTTCTTTTCCAGTCTATTATTTCTTTAATGTAATCTAGGATTCTTTGGACAATTATTTCTTTAAACATTAAACTCCGCAATAGGTAGATTGCTTTCTTGTAATTCAAGTTAGAACTTCAGTTCGTTCAAGGCAAAGTGTGATTAATATGTTTTTACTACAACTCTAGGTTGCTTTTGAGATTGAGCATATATAGTGCGTGGTTACCTTTGAAATAAACAGACTTCCCTGGGTTGACAATTTATGTAGCACTTGATTGTTTAGTTAAATAAGCAATTATAGTGACCAATAGATGCATGACCTCATTTGCAATTTCATGGGTTTTTGGCCCATAGAGAGAACGCTGCACAACTGGATAACATACCTGTTAGTCCCTAAAGTTGCACTTGACTGTGAGAGGTAAAACTAGGGTGTCATCGAGTTATTGCAAAAGTGTTTTAAGGGTTTTTATGGTTTGTTTTTTTGAATAAGGTGGTTGAAAACTAGCTCAAGGTTTAAAATAAACAAGAAATTCAGAATAAGAACATAATATATCCCATTGACTAGTTAAAGAGTAGGCACATAGATGTATTAGATAAATTAGGAAAAGAGAAAGTGAAGTTTTCAATTTGTCAACCTCACAATAAATTCTTATTTCAAAATATCATCAAGAAACCAGAACATCAGCTTGAAATACAAACTTGAAAATAATCATCACAACAAAGTCTTTATTGTATTAATTGATAGTCAAGAAAACAAATGCATTGCAATTTGAATAATGAACTCAAGCATGAAGATAGAAGAATAGAGTAGAAAAGAGAATCTAACCATCCATATGTCTTTTCTATTATGTATCAAATAGAACAGGAATGTCTTTACAAGGAATTTCAAAACAGGTCCCCTGGATCTCCATTTTTTTGACATAACAGAGCCTTTCCTCTGTTTACTTAAACTATCCAAACTATATAAGATCCTAATTTCTAGTATGCTATTAATGATAAGATCTGATTTCATCTATCTACTAGAGAGGTTAGCTCAAAAAGATAATTTACATTACAACAATAGATATTCGCTGAACAACTTAATCTTGAATGATCCTTTCAACAATACACTCAATCCTACAAAATAGGAATAGGTTTGATCTAGTCATTCCTTTCGAGGTATTTTCCTTTCATAAGCCAAAATAAGTAAATCTTTCTTTGTTCCTTGGTAAACATCAAAATTGAGAATGTGCCAAAATCTCCATAAAGCTTTTAGGGTATGATAACAGCAGTAGCCTTGGCAGTCTTCAGTTTGAGCTTTGTGGTAAGTACGATGTTATGCCAATAGAGTTTGAAATTTATTTCTCTGAGTTCTTTGAGAAATTCTCTTTGATCTCTTTTCTTCCTCTTGAAACCCTAAATCCTTTCTTGCTGCCTGTCACTCCATTGTTATACATGAGCCTTCTCTCTCTTCATCTGTTTTACCATCTTATGGAGTTCTATGATATTTTCTTTGTGATTTTTGAATTTAACTTTGAACTTGGGGAACTCATCTAATGGTGCAGGCTCATTCATATATATGGAAACCTTAGGCTCTCTTAGTTTAATCTGGTACCTAGAAACCAATCCTGGGATGTGCTCTTCATCTGAACTAGTTGAATCCATGGCTTCGGGCATGTATGATATATGGAAGGTTGCTTTCTTTATTTCCAGGAACCCTACTTATACCTTTAGAATATTATTTAGCTCTTGACAATTTGGTAGCAGCTCTTGTTACAGTTCCTGTAGGGAATGGAACAATCTTCTTACCTCTTTTTGTTGGTTCTTTATGTAATAGGGTTTTTCCTGTCTTTTGTTTGATATCTGCTTTAGCTTCCTCAAAATGATCCTCTATAACTATGACATCTTCTTTTTTGATTGAGGGATCGAACATAGCTTTGGACCTTAGCCTGTATTTGTTGGTAACTCTAGAAGAATTCCTCCTAGGTTTTTGAGATACAGGCACATGTTTATTCTTTTTCCTTTTGACTCCAACATCTTTCTTACTGGTTTCTGGTGCTTTATTCTTGACTGTAGTTTTAACATCATTATCTTCATCAGAATTTGCTTCCATTTTTACATCTTCCTTATGAAACTCTTCGGTTTCTGTATCCAATTTGGGTCTCTTATCTCTGCTCGCTCTTGTCACCCTAATGTCAGAGATTTCCTCTTTAACAGGGGTTTTATCAATTGGAATACTTTGTTTCTGTGTAACAACCCTTTTCCATTTTCCCCTTTTCTGTTTGCTGGGATGTCGATCAGGATTTAGGGATTGGATCAACCAGCTCCAAGGTTTTTGTAATTCCTTCAGAGAAGAAATGACCAGAGTCTTAATGAATACTTGATGAAACAGACTACTCTTTGCAGTGGCAGGGTGTGACTGTACTCTTTTTGACATCTTTGCCAGGCTTTTGAGTAGAAAGTAAGGCATATTTAAAGGATAATCTCCGTTTAGATGCATTAACAACCTAATGTGGTAGATGTGGATCAGTGAAAATCTTCCTTCACAAGTGTTATACCTGTGGATGATGATTAAAGCAGTGTTCCATTACTATCTAATCCAGCTGTGAGGGACTCCCTTTCTCCAATCCGGGTTTTTCTTATCTGGTAGCAAAAATTGATTGACAGACTATGTGACTACATGTTCCTTATTCCACCATCGTTCTCCTCCAACTACCAATCTGCAACCTTTGGCGATAGATTGTTCTGTCACCAGCATCAATAATTTTCCGATATCCACTTCGAAACCATTGAAGTTCTAAGAAAACACCATAGATACCTATTCTTCATAACCTTGGAAGGTGGTGAGGAATTCAAACTAGCCAACATCTTTAAATCTCTACGCCATCTGTGGATATGTTTCGAGAATCTCAACGCCCTCGGGTTCCAATTTGACAACTTTCCCACTTATTTTAGGTGCCATATCACTAACACGATGCTGCAACTTGGCACTGTTTGGAAGTGGAATTTACAACCTACAACTGTTAGCTTATAACAGTTTCTTCTGAAAAAATACATGCACTTATAATTCAACAAATTAGAACAACAAGTGACAGGATCATAAAATTATGTTTGGAAATATGAATATTTGAAGAGGGTCTTTGCAGGTACAGAATGATCCCATCATGTAATGGTTTAAACTGTATAATGATTCAAGAGATATAGTGGGACACATGCGGATTATCAGTCCACGATTTATGTAATCATAATATAATTAGGGTGGCTGGCGCTTATCATGACATGATTACATTAGCGCTACGAGAATAACATTATTCCAGTAGCTCTATTAATAACTTTGGCAGAAATTTGAATTTGCAAGATTCAAATAGGCATATGATATGGAAATTCTCCTAAAACCATGTCTTAAACCCCAAACTTAAGAAAATTATTCAAAAATCTAAAATGTGAAACATAGCAAAGTCAAAACAAAGATAAAAATCAAATGAAATAAAACAATGAAGTATAGGTAGGGAGGATTTTAGAATTAGATTTTCTCACTAAATCAAAAGAAAAAATAGAGACTAACACTGGCTCCTTCTAGGGGTGGAGTTTTGAAGGGAAACTCCCAAAACTGCAAACCAATGCCTTTTCCTTTATATATGATTCACTGATCTCCCCGCATCTGTCAATCTTTATTCACAACACAACTATAGAACACAAGTCCATTGGGTATATGGAGTCTTTATTGAAAGGAAAACCTATTGTACAAGATGAAAACCTGATAAGTCTTTAAAGAAAATAGTGTTTCAAGAACGTCCCATTCACTGGTCCTCCAAAAGTTTATGTATCATCTAGATTATGCAGGAGAAAATTGTTATTGTCCATTACCTTGGCTATTCTGAAAGGACCATACCATAGGTTATCAAAGTTACCATGGTTTTCTGTATCCTCTCTCCTAGCATCCCACCTTAACACCAAATCTCCTTCATTAAAAAAACAATTCTTAGTTCCTTTATCAAATGTGGCCTTTACTTTGCTCTGATGAGCAGTAGCTTTCTAATTCATCTATTCTCTGACATGTTGAACCCCAATAATATGAAAAATTCTTCTTTGGAGATCATTGGGTTCTTCTAACTCTTCTTGTAAAAACTTTAAAATTGGTAGGACTAATTGAGTCAAAATAATATCTTTTGTGCCATATATCATCTGGAAAGGAGAGGTCCCAGTAGAATTTTTGTTACTAGTACGATCAACCCATAGGGAAAACTTTAACTTGGAATCCCATGATTTTTTATTTTCTACCAATAGTTTTTTGATAATCCTTATCAAGATTTTATTGGAGGAATCTGCTAACTCGTTCCATTGGGGGTAGTAGGGATTAGAGTGTACCAATTTAATATTATACTTATTGCAAAAATCAATCATGGAATTGGATTTAAAAGATTGTACATTATCAGTGACTAGTTTTTTAGGACAACCAAACCTGGAAAAGATACATCCTTCAAGAAAATACATGATTACCTTGTCTGTTGCATTCTGAGTTGGAATTTCTTCAATCCACTTTGTAAAGTAATCTGTGGCTGTAAGAATCCATCTATGCTACCCTGAGGATGAAGGATTGATATCCCCAATAAAATCCAATCTCCACTGTTGAAATGGTCCATGAGTGATAATTGGTTTCATAGGCAGAGACATAAGTTTCTTATTTCCAACAAATTTCGGATAGGTTTCACATGCCCTGACCTAAGAAAAAATGTCTAAGAAAATAACTGGCTAATAATAGCCTGCCCTGAGAATTTTGAAGGTAGCAGCTTTCCAATGGTGATGGCCTCCTCAAACACCATGATGTAGATCCCAAAAAAATTGTTTGGCCTCTTTTTAATCTACACACTTCAACAAAATGCCATGAGGGTCTTTCCAGAATAAGATTTGATCAATAATGCAGTATTTTACTGATCTTAATTTTAATGATCTGAACTTCAATTTATCCAATTCTAGAGGAGATTGAAAATTCAGAAGACAAAATACGATATCTTTGTACCATGGTGAAGAAACATACTTTTTGTTTACCTATGAATTTGTTTCTTCAATCTAGAATGAAGAGTTCTCTGTCTTACCTGAAAGATGGTACAACCCAATTGATTTGCAATTAGATTATGTCATTAATTTGGAAAGGCCTTGACCTTTTATCAACTGAGTAGGATTTATAGTGAGGTTATACTCCAATATTTTTATTATCCATTTCCCTCTCTTTCCTTCACAATCAGGATGAACTAAGATTTCTTTGACTGCACAGCTTGGGACATAAGCCGTGATCTCAGATTGAATAACATATACTCTGAAGGATTTTAGAGCCTTTACTAGGGCATATGCATGTTTCTCCACTATATCATACTTCAATTCATAATCTCTGAGAGTTTTTCTAAAGAAGGAGATGCGCTGCTCATATGCTTGCTCATTTCTTTGCAGAAGAACAACATCTATGGTATTTTCTAAGGAAAAAGAGAAAATCATGAATTCTTTGGAGTAATTTGGATTGATGAGAACAAGGGCCTGAACAAGATCATGTTTGATCTTTTTGAAAGATTCTTTAGCTTCTGGTATCCACATAATCTATGCATCCTTTTTCAACATGTCAGTAATGTACTTGATAATCTCTACAAAATTTGGTATAAATCTCCTTAAAAAAATAATTTTACCAATGAAGGACTGAATAGAATTTTTGTTTCTCAGGATGTCTATTTATTGGATATCCTTTACTCTTTCATGACCTATTTTAATACCTTTAGGTGAAACAATATGTCCTAAACTATTTCCTTCCTCCATGGAAAAGTGTGATTTTTTAGGATTGAATGATATACCGTACCTCCTACATTTCTCAAAAGTTTGCTTCAAGTGTTGTAAATGTTCTTTGTCAGATGTTGAAAATAAAGTGATGTAATCAAGATAAATAACTACAAACCTGTCTTTCTCACCAATAAAAGAAATGTCCATAGCCCTTTTAAATGTGCCTCCTACATTCATCAATCCAAAGGGCATCTTTTCATACATAAAAGTGTCACAGGGAGTGGTAAAGGTTGTTTTCTTTTTTTCCTCCTCTACTACTGATATTTGATTGTACCCTGAGTATCCATCAAGCATAGAGATCCTATTTTCTCCTACAAATCTCTCTAAAATATGATCCAATTTTGGTAATGGATAATTGTCTTTCAAGGAGCACCTGTTCAATTTCTCAAAGTCCACACAGAGCCTTATCTCTCGACTCTTCTTTCTGACAGGTACAAGGTTGGCCACCCACTCTGAGTATCTTAGTGGCACTATGATTTTGGCTTCCAATAACCTTTTCATCTCCTTTTCTATTACAGGTAACAACAAAGTATTAAACTACCTGGAGTTTTTCTTAAAATGTTTCGATCCAGGTTTCAGGAGAATTTTGTGTTGTATGATATCTGGATAAAACACCTTCAAATCTTCATAAGACCAAGCAAATATATCTGAATATTTCTTCATTCATTCAACATATGCTTGTTTCTGTTTTTGTGATAGTTTTCTAGATATTTTGACCAACCTGGGATTTGAATCAGTGTTGATGTCATAGTCCACTACATCAGTTTCTTCTGTCTGAATACATGCCTTCCTGGAAACGTCACTGTGATCAAACAACCTCTCTAGTGGGACCAAACCTTTAGGTAGATTTTTGGTTTTTAGTTCGATAATTTTGTGCCCAACAATATTGTCTTGAAGAATATCTACAGCATGTACCTCTACCTCACCATCTTCATCATATTGATCTATTGAAATGTTAGAAAAATCTTCAATAGTTTTCAAAAATATTTGAATTTCCTCATCATCTTTAATGACCTGCCAATGTTTTATATTGTCTGGTATTTAGGGTTTGTGTCTAACCTGAACTTCAAATTTCAGATTAGGAAACATTGGAGTTTTAAAGTTGCTAGTTGCAAGTGCCAAAGAGTCATCCTGCTGATTTAAACTTATGTGCACAAAAGTAATATTGAATGCCAAAAATAAATTATCCACATAATCCCATACCTCATTTCTATACTATTTCAACCTTTTATGTTTGGTTTGATATATGTTCTTGATTTGGTGAATAATAAGTTTTGAATCACCAAAACCAGAAAGCTTATCTATGCCTATATGTTTAGCAGCTTTCAACCCTAACAACAAGGATTCATACTCACTGATGTTATTGTTTGTGTCAAATTCAATCTTATATGACATAGTAATAACCTCCTTGGTAGGGGAAATGAAGACAATCCCAACACCATAACCTTCTCTATAACATGCCCCATCAAAATACATTTTCCAAACAAAATTATCTTCTTTTCCCCAAATAGAAGTTGGTGTCTTTCTAACTGATAATTCTACCATATGATCACTCATGTGAAAAATAGAGGAACCAAGATCATCGTCTACACAATATATAGGATGATTAGTGGGGTTCTCGTGATCACTTACCAAATAATCCATTCTTACTTCCCTGTATAATATCCATTGTTCCCCACCAAAAACATATATGGTTGCATAGCTAAGATCCATTTGGAGAGTTCCTCCTACCTTTTTGACCCAGGATCTTGAAAGAATCATTCCAAATTTTGGTGGTATGTCAACCACAGTAACATCTAATACCACGATTTTCATAGGTAATTGGGAAAGAGTAACAACCACATCCTTCATAACTCCCAGGAATTTGACTTTCTTGGAGTCAAAATAATATAGATCATGGTAAGGTTTAGTAATGTCTAATCCTAATTCTTCCATCACCACCTTAGGCATGACATTATGTGAGGCACTAGAATCCATTAGGAAGTTATGAAATATCTTATCATGAACATTTAGTGATATATAGAAGGGGGGAGAAGTATCAGTTCTATATTCAATATGAGGTCCAATTGTTATAACAGGGTTCTCATCTTCCAGAATGATAATATTTGAAGAGGTAACCTGAGAAGGATATTGTAGAGCTTTGAGAACAGTTTTCCTAAAAGTCTTTTTTTTTATGAGTTCTAGCAGTGGCACAAAAATATTGATTTTCTTAATTTCATGTTCTAGACTGAAAGAAGAAACATTATTTTTTGGTTCCTTTATCTCTGTAGTACTAACCTTGGTAGGTTGCTTCATCGGTTGATCAATTTGAATCCCATGACCGTCTTTACTGATTCCTTCTTTAACTATATTTCTTACCTTCTTTTTGGAAACATGTGGTATGTAATTTAGGTGCACTTGAATTATATCTGATATTATATTTCTTCCTTTTAGGTTCCTTCTGAACAGTCTCATCAACATCCCCTTCTTCAAACTGGTTAGAAATCAAAGTATCTTCATAATCCTGTTGTGTTACATGCATAGGAGATGTTTCAGAATCATTTAGATGTACTATAGGTTCATCTTCTATATCATATTCATCCTTTTCCTCATCGACTGCATTATTCTGGAAAGGAGGCAAAAAAATTTGGTCTTCTTGATTTTTCCTTGATCTGGGGTGCATTCTTTGGCCTTCTGAACTGATTTTAGTTTATGTATCCACCCTCTTGTGTAGGTCTACTGGGTATTCTTTTTTCCATATTCAATATTTCCATCTCATATGTCATAGATTCAACATCTTATCCATTTAATCTATATTAGAATCAGATGTTGCATTAGAAGAGGAAGGCATCTCCTCTTTTTGTTTTTTTTTCTATCTCTATCACCGCTAATCTTCAATTTGTTTGCCGCTAATATGTTTGATTCTACCTGAATAGAAGCTTCTTGCATATGGTTGAGGGTAAAAAGCCTTATTTATCTTAGCAAAAAGAAAAATTCAGCATCGAAAGCATTGGCAAAGGTGATTTTAGCTAATGTATCTGAAGGTTTAATCTCGTCTGGAATTTTACCATACATTTTGTTGAATATTTTGGTAAAATCGGGTATTGATTCACCTTGTTTCCTTTTTAAAGCACCAAATTCAGTGATGTAGTATAAAAAGTATTTCTTCTCTCCCCAGTGTCTAAGGAAGGTGTCATCCAAGGCTTCAATACCAATAATTGAATTAGGTAGAAAACTCTTGAACCACTTTCTTGATTCACCATCTAAACTCTGCACAAACAATCTCATCCACACATCTGAATGCTCTACATTGAATTTGTTTGCAAAACTGTAAAAGGAACTCAAATGATATTGAGTAGTAACCCCTCCTTTTCCATTAAATCTAGGTGAATATTTCATATAATCATTTGGTGGAAAGGCATACATGACTCGTGGGAGGATTAAAGGGGCATACCTTGCTGAAACAATTGCATCCATTCTATTTACAACCATATTTTCTATCTTTGGTGTTGGAGTTTTGGGAGTAAGCAATATTGGTGAAGTTGAAGGTGAAATTATCCCTTGTGTATGACAACTTAACTGTACTGACAATGAATCTTGATCTTTAGCAGACATAGGTTTCTCTTCTGGACTATAATCAAATGATGGGCCAAGAAACAAAGGATTCTCAAAAGAGGAATAATGTGATTTAATTTCTTCAGAGGAGAGAGATCCAAAAGATGAAGAGAGTGTTTCTAGTTCACTGTTAATATCTTTGTTGTAATCTTTCAAGGTTTCATCCCTAGGCAAAGTGTCTGAATATTCTTGTTCAATGAGTTTTGCAGGTATATTCCATTGATCTAGATTTAATTCTAAGATAGTTGAAGGAAATTAAACTGTAGCAGGCTCAATGACAGGTTTGACTTCACTTTCTGGAATTACCTCCTCATTTGAATGGGTTTTAGTGATTTCAGAGGACTATCCTTGAAAACATTCTGAAGATAATTTTCCCTTTGAGAGAGAGGACTCTCCAGAAATAACTTTAGGTTTTCTTAGTAGCTTTTCAGGATCTGGTACTACTGCAACAGGCTCAGGATCTGGATTTGTTTTGGTTACTAGTATCTTAGTAGATGATGAAGAAGTTGGAGGAGTTTTAGGTCCTTTCCCTTCTCTTTTAGGATCCATAATTACCACAGAGGAGTCACCAGGTGAATAATCATAGTCTTATGTAGTTCTCAAAATCTTGTTCACCATCAAGATTTGAATCTAATCTTTGTCGTTTCCCCAGGGAAAATATATTTGTTCCTTCATCCCCAGAAACAGTGCCAAAAGATGTTAGTCCCTAAAGTTTCACTTGAATCTGAGAGGGAAATATAGGGCATCATCGAGTTATTGCAAAAGTGTTTTAAAGGTTTTTATGGTTTGGTTTTTTGAATAAGGTGGTTGAAAACTAGCTCAAGGTTTAAAATAAATAAGAATAGAATATATCCCATTGACTGGTTAAAGGGTAGGAACATAGATGTATTAGACAAATCAGGAAAATATAAAGTGAAGTTTTCAATTTGTCAACCTCACAATAAATTCTTATTTCAAAATATCATCAAGAAACAAGAACATCAGCTTGAAATCAAAACTTGAAAATAATCACCAAAGAAAATTCTTTACTGTATCAATTGATAGTCAAGAAAACAAATGCATTGCAATTTGAATAATGAACTCAAGCATGAAGATAGAAGAGTAGAGTAGAAAAGAGAATCTAACCATCCATATGCCTTTGATATTAAGTATCAAATAGAACAAGAATGTCTTTACAAGGAATTTCAAAACAGGTCCCCTGGATCTCCAATTTTTTGACATAATAAAGACTTTCCTCTGTTTACTTAAACTATCCAAACTATATTAGATCCTAATTTATAGTATGTTATTAATGATAAGATCTAATTTTATCTATCTACTAGGGAGGTTATCTCAAAAAGAGCATTTACATTACAACAATAGATATTCGCTCAAGAGCTTAATCTTGAATGATCCTTTCAACAATACATTTGATCCTACAAAATAGGAATAGGTTTGATCTAGTCATGCCTTTTGAGGTATTTTCCTTTCATAAGCCAAAATAAGTAAATATTTATTTGTTCCCTGGTAAACATCAAAATTGAGAATGTGCCAAAATCTCCATAAAAATTTTAGGGTATGATAACAATAGTAGCCTTGGCAGTCTTCTGTTTGAGCTTTGTGGTAAGTACGATGTTATGCCAGTAGAGTTTGAAATTTATTTATCTGAGTTCTTTGATAAATGCTCTTTTCTCTCTTTTCTTCCTCTTGAAACCCTAAATCCTTTCTTCCTTCTTGGCACTTCATTGTTCTACATGAGCCTTCTCTTTCTTCAGTTGTTTTACCATCTCCTAGAGTTCTATGATCTTTTCTTTGTCAATTTTGCATTTAAGTTTGAACTTGGGGATCTCATCTGAAGGTGCAGGCTCATTCAGATCTATGGAAACCTTAGGCTCTCTTATTTTAACTTGGTACCTAGAAACCAATCCTGAGCTATGCTCTTCATCTGAACTAGTTGAAACAATGGATTCAGGCATGCCTGATATATGGTATGAATATATAAAGTTTCTTTCTTTATTTTCAGGAACCCTACTTATACCTTTAGCAGATGATTTATCTCTTGACAATTTGGTAGCAACTCTTGTTATAGGTCTTGTAGGGAATGGAACATTCTGCCTACCTCTTTTTGCTAGTTCTTTATGTAATGGGGTTTTTCCTATATTTTGTTTGATATATGCTTTAGAATCCTTAGAATGATCCTCTATAACTATGCCATCTTCTTTTTTGATTAAGGGATCAAACATAGCTTTGGACCTTAGCCTGTATTTGTTGGTAACTCTAGTAGAATTACTCCTAGGGTTTTGAGATACAGGCACATATTTCTTCTTCTTCCTTTTGAATGCAACATCTTTCTTACTGGTTTCTGGCGCTTTATGTTTGACTGTATTTTTAACATGATAATCTTCATCAGAATTTGCTTCCATTTTTACGTCTTCCTCATGAAAATCTTCAGTTTCTGTATCCAATTTAGGTCTCTTACCTCTACTAGCTCTTGTCACCCTGATGTTAGAGATTTCCTCTTAAACATGGTTTTTATCAATTGGAATACTTTGTTTCTGTGTAAAAACCCTTTTCCTTTTTCCCCTTTTCTGTTTGCTGGGATGTAGATCAGGATTTAGGGATTGGATCAACCATCTCCAAGGTTTCTGTACCTCCCTCAGAGTAGAAATGACCAGAGTATTAATTAAGACTTGATGAAACAGACTACTCTTTGTAGTGGCAAGGTGTCACTGCACTCTTTTTGACATCTTTGCCAGGATTTTGAGTAGAAACTAAGGCATATTTAAAGGATAATCTCCATTTAGATGCATTAACAACCTAATGTGGTATATGTAGATGAGTGAAAATATTCCTTGCAGGTGATATACCTGTGGATGATTATTAAAGTAGTGTTCCATTCCTGTCTAATCCAACTGTGAGGGACTCCTTTTCTCCAAAATGGGTTTTTCTTATCTGGTAGCAAAAATTGATTGAAAAACTCCCTGACTACATGTTCCTTCTTCCACCATAGTTCTCCTCCAACTACCAATCTACAAGATTTGGTGAAAGATTTTTCTATCACTAGCATCAATAATTTTCCGATCTCCACTTCGAAACCGTCGAAGTTTTGAGAAAACACCATAGATACATGTTCATCATAACCTTGGAAGGTGGTGAGGAATTCGAACCAGCCAACGTCTTTAAATATCTGTGCCATCTGCAGATATGATTCGAGAAGCTCAATGCCCTTAGGTTCCAATTTGACAACTTGCCCACTTCTTTTAGGTGTCATATCACTAACACGATGTTGCAAATCAACACTATTTGGAAGTGGAATTTACAACCTACAACTGTTAGCATATAACAATTTCTTCTGAAAAAATACCTGTGCTTATAATTCAACAAATTAGAACGACAAGTGATAGGATCATAAAATGATGTTTGGAAATATGAAGATTTGAAGAGGGTCTTTGCAGGTACAGAATGATCCCATCATGTAATGGTTTGAACTTTATAATGATTCAAGAGATATCTTGGGACACATGCAGATTATCAGTCCACGATTTATGTAATCATAACAAAATTAGGGTGGTTGGCGTTTATCATGACATGATTACATTAGCACTATGGGAATAACGTTATTCCAATAGCGCTATGAATAAATTTGGTAGAAACAGAGTATTCCAATTTGGCAGAAACAAAGTATTCCAATTTGGCAGAAATTTGAATACTCTATTTCATGATATCCACTTTCATCATCATTACGTTGGCTATTTCATAGCCCATAACCTGCAGATTAGTCTGTAACACAAACTCATACATTTCTATGCATTATCATCATGTAATTTCATACAATCATCATTTCTATTTGGTATCCTTGTACCAACAACTTAACATCAAAGTTTTCCAGTTAGAAATAGATCTCATAATATCCCATAATTCAATTTCGACACCCATTCATAAGATTATCATTTACCAAAATAGATTGCATCATATCTAAAATCATTCTAACAGAATTTAAACATTCATTAAATTCACATTCTCACAATATGTCGCGTCATATACATCATCATCAATAACATTTAAACATTCGTAAAATTTACATTCACAATGAAACTATTAAGTGATACACTTAAACTTTAAAATGTATGAACTTTTATGAATGTTTAAATTTTATTGATGATGATGTATGTAATGCGATCTATTATGTAGGCCTCAGGTAATCCTGGTTGTCTAAGTCAAAAGGTGGTGTTACATACACCCAACCTTCGAGAAACATATTCTCGAGGTGGTCAAAAAAGTGAGGGATAGTCGCGTCGTAGTGTCTCGACGTCTTCCCAAGTAGCAGATCCTGGACTATACTTGTCCCACTGGACCTTAACTTGGTCTACCAGATGGTTCCTGAGTTGTCGAACTCTACGGTACAATATGTGTAACGGTTCTACCGTGAGGGTTCCCACATCTGATACCTGCAATTCCT
Source organism: Picea engelmannii (assembly GCA_009831015.1). NCBI lineage: Eukaryota > Viridiplantae > Streptophyta > Pinopsida > Pinales > Pinaceae > Picea > Picea engelmannii. Next base: position 180,737 of record ML801973.1, on the reverse strand, counting down.
TCCAATTTAGTTTATGTGATTCATCAGCAACATAATGACGTAAAACAGATACATGAAAAACATTATGAGTTTTATGCAAATGGGGTGGCAGTACGAGACAATAGGAAACAGTTCCAATTTTCTCTTGGATTCTAAATGGTCCTATAAATCGAGGTGACAACTTTGTCCCCTTCCTGAACCATATGGTACTCTTATTAGGCCTGATACGAAGGAAAACATGGTCTCCCACTTCATAACTTCGATCGGTCCTGTGTGCATCCACATAACTTTTTTGCCTATCCTGTGCTTCCTTTAGTCTCTGCCTAATCTGAATCACCTGTTCCTCCATCTCTTGAATCAATTCTGGCCCAACTTTTACTCGGTCTTCTAGTCTATCCCAACTCAATGGAATTCTGCATGGCCTTCCATACAAAGCTTTGTAGGGTGGCATTCCGATGGAGCTATGAAAACTATTATTGTAGGCAAACTCTACCAAAGGTAGGTACTTCTCCCACTGGGTTTGATTATCCATGACATACATCCTAAGCATGTCTTACATGACTTGATTTAATCTCTCAATTTTCCCATCTGAGTGCCCAACGCTGATTGTAAACTTGTCCAAAACCTAGAAGTGAATCTGGAGTCCCTATCTGAAATGATCTTCTTAGGTATCCCATGCAAACGGATAACCTCACTTACAAACACATGTGCCACATTAGTGACATCGTAAGTGTCTATAACCAGAATAAAATGAGCACTCCTTGTTAACTTATCCACTATCACAAGAATGGCATTGTGTCTATGATATGTGAGTGGCAACCCCGCAACAAAATCCAAAGAGATGACTTCCCACTTGGACATAGGAACATCATGTGGTTGTAGGAGGCCTGCCGGGTGATGGTGGTCAGCTTTCACTTGTTGAAATTCTAGGCACTTGGCGATGAAATGGACTACATCGCGCTTCATGCCTACCCAGAAGAAGAGCTTCCTCATGTCTGCGTACATTTTCTTCACACCTGGATGCGCACAATAAAGTGCTCTATGGGCTTCCTTTAGTATGATGCTTTGAATATCCCCATTTTCAGTGATGTACATCCTTCCTCGATATCTCAATAGTCCATCATCATCTAGACTATAAACTTCATAATTTGGATCTAACTGCCTCCCACTCTAGAGGTTTGAAGTAACCTTTAAATACCAATTGTCTCCTTGGAGTTGTGTCAACACATGTTCCCTTAGATTAACCTTTTAGGGTACCAAGGAGAAGATACATGGTCTCCTACTCAAGGCATTTATGACCACATTTTCCTTTCCCTTGATGTACGAAATACCAAAATCATACTCACTCATAAACTCACTCCATCGCCTTTTCCTAGCATTCAGATCCCTTTGAGTGAAGAGATGTTTTAAACTTTGATGGTCTATTTTAAGCTCAAAGTTTCACCCCACAAGATAGTGCCTCCAAAGTTTCAGAGCTAGCATTACAGCTGGCAACTCTAAATCATGAGTCACGTATAGCTCTTCGTGTTTCTTCAACTTCCTAGATGCATAAGCTATCACTCCTCCATCCTTCATTAGCATGGCCCCCAACCCTTGCTTCGAGGCAACCATGCAGACTGTGAAGTCCTTTTCCATATTCGACACTCGTAGAATTGGCACACTAGTTAGTAACCTCTTAATCTCAATTAATGCACTATCACATTCTTCTGTCCATTCATACCTAAACCCCTTGCGTTGCAAAGTGGTGATGGGTTTTTCTATTTTTGAGAATCCTTCCACAAATTTATGGTAATAACCTGCTAGCCCCATGAAGCTTCTCACCTCATGGGAATTTTTCGACACTGGCCACTCCATAATGGCCTTTACCTTTTCTGGGTCCACAGAGATTCCTTCGCCGTAAATGATATGACCTAAATAGTGAATCTCTTTCTGGAAGAAGGAACACTTCGACAACTTCCCATACAATATGTTCTCTCTAAGGCAGGACAACACTACTCGTAAGTGTTCCTCATGTTCTCTTTCGTTCTTGGAATAGATGAGGATGTCATCTAGAAATACTTGTACAAATCGATCTAAGTACTTCCAAAATACGCCATTCATGAGGCTCATGAATACTGTTGGCGCATTGGTCAATCCGAAAGGTACTATGACAAACTCGTAATGTCCAAACCGAGTTCGAAAGGCGATTTTTTGGATATCGCCTTCCTTAATCCTTAACTGATGATACCCTGATCTCAAATTGATCTTTGAGAATACCGCTTATCCTTTCATCTGATCAAAGAGGTCATCTATTCATGGAATTGGGTACCTATTTTTCACTGTAGCATGATTCAAGTCCCTGTAGTCTATAGATAGTCGTAAGGATCCATCCTTCTTCTTTACAAAAATTACTAGCGCACCCCAAGGTGACACACTGGGCCTTATTAGCCCTAAGTCCAGTAACTCTTTCAACTGCATTTGCAATTCACAAAGTTCCGGCGCTGTCATCCGATACGGAGTCTTGGAAATTGGTTTTGTACCAGGTTTTAGCTCAATAGTAAAATCAAGCTCCCTCTCCAGAGGTAACCCTGGTAACTCGTTCGAAAAAACATCCTTAAATTCTAACAATACCAGGTACTGATCCAATGAGGGTCCCCTCTTTTCATTCACTGCTTCCACTACATATAATCGACACCCTTGTCTCAAGCATAACTTAACTTTCATATTTGATATAAAGTGTAATGACACTTTTCTCTGTACACCCTGGATCTCTACTGGCCTTCCCTCATCGTCAACACAAAGCTCCCTCTTTGCAAAACAATCTACCAAAGCTTGGTGAGCTGCTAACCAATCAATTCCAATGATTAGGTCATATGTCCCAAGAGCAGTGACGTATACCTTCAACCTGGTAGTACACACTCCCAGGTCTACTATGCAATTTTCAACACTAGGTCCTATTGCTTGTTTTTCCCCCGAAGCCATCTCGACTTGTTTAAAGTCATCGTGCTCGTAGGCTGCCAAACCACTCTTTTCTAATGCAGATGGTGAAATGAAACTATCTGTAGCACAAAAATCAAATAAAATATTAATGTTGATATGATTTAGCGTACCTGATGACTTCACCACCGTGGATTGATGTTCGGCCTGGCAATTATTAACTGCTGCGTAAATCTGGTCGCTACTACTTTCTCTCCCCATTGGTGCGTTTCCTTCTCTATGCACGAACCCTAATTGTAACTCTAGGCAGTCATGCTGGTAATGGGGTCCTCCGCACCCCCAATAGGTAACACGAGATTGAACCTGTGCACTGTTATGTGACTGTCTCTGAAATGAGTTCCTTCCCCTAGAACCCTTGGCCCTACTAGTTGTTCCCTGAGATGGCCGTGGACATGTCTGCATTGTTGGTGACGAACGAGATGCTGCAGTCGCTGCCATTGAAATCCCAGCGTCTACTGTCCTTGGCACGACTATGTTACCATATGGCGGTGGCCTTGAGCCCCCTCCCTTGGGAAATGTCGTCGGGGCCTTCCCTACAAATCCAGGACGATGCAGAAATGTCGGTCTTGTACCCCCAGTTAAGTTCATGTGTTCCTCCGCATAACGCGCATTTTCTACCACTTCTGCTACTAAAGACGGTTTCCACATCCACACCATAGCTCTTATCTTAGGGTTCAATCCATAGACGAAGCGCTCTGCCTATCGTTGGTCATTATCCATATATGAAACCTATTTAACCAATTCCATAAATCGGATCTCATATTCTTCTACAGTTCTGTTTGCCTATACTAAGGCATGAAATGCCCCTACCTGTAGTTCCTCATAGTATGCTGGCAGATATTTCCTTCGGAACCTCTCCTCAAAAAGTTCCCAAGATACTGTGTCTGGGGTAAGATGCAGTTGTCTTTCCAAGTTTCCCCACCAGTTCAAAGTGCTGTCTCTTAACTGAAAAATTATGATCTTTGCCTTTGAGTTGGATGCATAGACCCTTAAGGCAAAACACCTTGTCATGCCTTCCATCCATGCTTCTGCACGTTCACTGGCGCGACCCCCGACAAACTCCGGAAGTTTAATCTTCTACAATTCTCACGTGATGTCTTCGGGTGGAGGTCCTCCCACTAAATCCCTTGACACTTCTGGATTACCCATTCCAGATGGTGGGGGCTCCACTTCGGTCCTTGCTGGTTGTCACCCCTTTAAAGTTTCATTTATGGCCTCTAACGAGTGCAGTATGAGAGCTAGCTCAGGCGATGGTGGTGGTGGCGCTGGTAGTGTTGGCAGTGCCTATGACGATGGTCCCTTGCCTTGAACATCCTGTATTCTTTAACCTACATCAACCAAAGTTGTCAAGGTGAGTTCAAGGACATTTCAAATTGGTGCTACTCAAACTAGAAACAGGGTTAGGCGTAAGTTTTTCTTTACTTGTCTGTAAATAGACATTACTCTCTTTAGGGGATTGTCTAGGTTAGGTCTAAAGCATATAAGATTGATTTCTTCACCTAAGAAAACTATTGGTTCCCTTGCCCTGTAGCTACACTAGCCTTGAGCCATACTCACCAATTCCTTTTGCTTACTCTCCTAGTGCGTATGTTGCCTCCTTCCCTCTTGTCCTAGTCTAAGTCCTTTAAAATTTTCGCTTACAACTAATTATCCTTCGATGCTTGACTCATGAGATTTCCTAGGTGTGTTGTACATATGCGTTGAATTGCATGTCTCAATGGCTGTAGGTGCGAGTCTTTAAGGATTGTAGAGTGGCTTTCGACATTGGAACTTAGCGCTTGTGCGTTGTGGTTATGTATTGCTTCCTGACTTGTGGTCGTATCATGTAGTGAATCTAAGGCAACGCATTGAAGCTTAGTGTTTGACTTTGACTGGTGGAATGGAGTGGAGGGACTTGTCACTTAGCTCAATGAGTTGTGTGTACGGTCTCGTGAGCTTGGCGCTTGGATAATCGAAGATTATTCTTCAGGTAGTACTTTGCTACTATTGATAATTAAACTATTTATATGTGAATTTATTTTGTAAAAGTGATATGTGTGGCGCGTTGGTGTTTGGTCATTTCTTAAGGCTTGGTCTTGGTGGGTGGTCGTGGGTTCAAAACCCATAGACTTCCAAAACTTTATTTATTAATATTTTCTTTTTCTTTTTCTTTTTTTTTATATTAATATTATATCCTTTTTTTTTATCATTATAAAGAAAATAATTAATAAATAAATTTAAACGAATAATTTAAAAACAATAATAATATTTTTTTTTAATTTATATACCATAATAAATTTAAACAATTAATTTAAAAGAATTTTTTTTTTTTGAAATAACAAAGGGTAGGCACGCATGAAGCCCACGTGCCGCCCTCCTTTCCTCCAACTCTTCATACCTATCCCTAAACTAATCCTTAACCCTAATCGACCTGCCGCCTATCTCATTTCCTAATGCACTCTGAGCCTCTCCTACTCTTCAACTGCTGTGGAGTTATGGTGATGGCCACAACATCTGGTTTTCGAGCATCAAGCGTATATTCCCTAAATATTGTTTCTCTTTTTATTTAGATTGTTATTTTTTTTTAATGGCATTCTGTACCAATTCAGTGGATTTTCTTTAGCCTGTACTATGCGGTGAAGATAGCAATAAAGGAGGACTCAAGTTCCTTCCGCTGTACAGATAAATGATGCATAGTGCACATGACTTTCTCTCCCCTTCCTCGTTGGCTTGGCGCTGGGATTTGTACGTTTTCTGGGTTCTTCCAGGCTTCTCCATGTGGCTTTGCGCGGCTTTAGGTGCTGATCTGGTGTTGAATCTACCCCTAGTGCCCTACTTGCACCGGTTGAGGAGGCTGACTTAGAGACTACTGGATGTTAGGCATCACATGTGGCGAGCTTGTTGTTCATTTTGTTCAATGTGAATCTTCATCTGAGACATAAGGTCATAAATCTGTGGTTTTGACAACTTCTTCCGCACCCTGACAGCCTTTGTTTCCACGTGCGCGAATTTGGTGAGTCCCACGTAGTCATCTTCTAATACTTCCGGAGGCTCTTCCTCTGCGGGGTTCGGGAAGAAGTTGTCGCTACTGTTACTGCTGCTATTCCTAGCCTTGAATTGGATTCTAGAGACGAAACCCCATTTTAGGCACCTGTTTGTGTCTTCACAATCCCAACAGTAGTTGGGATTCACTGGGGCTGCTAACCGAACCATGTTGCTACTCACTGGAAGAACAATAGCTAAACATTCACTTCTTACAACACCCTTCGCTTAGTTGCTCCTCATAGCTTCGTTTCCCGCCTCCTTAATTCTTCTACTTCATCTAGCGGGGTTCGCCCTCACCTTCACCTTGGTGCTTTAATACGGGAGTCCACGTGCTTGGATATTTATATTGATCAAAGCCTCCTCCAACCCGCCTGATCATCCGATCATACTACCGTTCATTCTGGCTTTCCTTCCTCTCTCTAGGGTTCTGTAGAGGATGGAAGGTACAGTGAAGGAAGAGAAGCGACCATTGAGGATAACATGGCATAACGGATGGCACCTCCTTTCAGAGGCTTTGCAGAATCGTAGAAAGAGAGAAGACAAGCGGTTGTGTTCAACCAAGCAACTTGCAGTTCTCACAGGAGAATCATAGCCATGGTAATGTTCATTACTCATTCTTCCTTAAGTTAAAGAATATGAAATCGCAAGTATACATATTGTGTATATCGCATAACTGAATTTTTTTTTTTAACAGATTCGAATGGTATTCTTGGACGTTTTCTTTGCATGAACTGATTAGCTATGGAGGTTTTATCTTTTATTTTATTATTATTTTTTTTTTGAAAGTATCTTTTATTTTATTGGTTTTTTTTTTAAGTAAGCTCTAAGCTCTTTTAGGGTTTTTGATTAGTCTGGGAGGAAGAAGGTTCGAGAGCCCAAAGAGGAGACTGTTACACTAGTTCCTATTGTTCGAGAGAATGAGTAGGTGTTTGGAGTGGCGCACATATTCGCATCCTTCAAGGTTTAATTGTACTGTGAGACATTTGTAGTTCTTGATCAGACTAAAATGAGTCATGTCATCTTCAATAGGGGTCATAGGCATATTGAGTTTCCCTTTTTATATCGTAAGGGCTGGTTCATTACAGTCATTTCACCTACTTCATTTTAAACCACAAAGAATTGAAAGAATACCTTGATTATCTTCTTGTAGGGTTGAAAGGATTACTTGCAAAAGGTTTAGATTATTGTGAACTTCAAATTGGTCAGACTTGCTTAGATTAGTGCAACGATTCCTTTACATTATCGTGCTTCCTTCACAATTTCAATACGTGCATTATTTATATTTATAACTGTGTTAAACTATTTTTTTTTATTATATATATATATATATATATTTTTTTTTTTTTTTTTTTCA
>ML801973.1:146414-165912 GCA_009831015.1 Picea engelmannii | reverse complement strand
GATTTGGAATTGTAACCGAATTATAAGTGTAGTTAAGTGAGTTAATATCAGTTGTACTAGTTGTAACTAAACATGCACTAGTGACAGTTCAGTTAATCAGTGAACTCACATGCAACTGAAGATTCGCCACGGTTAACTACATGCATGTCAATTCCATTGGATATCCAGTTGAGATATCAGGTGAAAGGGACAGTTGGCTATCAGTTGTGATTTGTTCACACATGCATTGGATATGCTTATGAGCATGTGCAAACTAGGCAATTATATTTTTTGATTCATTGTGAGAATTCGGATTGCAGAGATTGTGCAGAGGAGGCAAGTTGTCTGGACAGGAAAATTGGCATAGGTATTTTCTGATTTGTGTATGACAGTGTGAGATGATTGTATTGTGCTGAAAGCTCTTGGATTAGAGTTTTGTATGAGATTGTTTCATGATTCATGATATACATAATATATGATAGTGGGGTTTTTAGCTTTACGCTTTCCCGGTAAAACTTTTGTGTTGTGTGTTATTGATATTTCACTTTGTGCATTGTGGTTGTGATCGTGGTTTAATTTCTTCCGCAATAATAAAAGTAGAAGCAATTCTTTATTTAACAAGTGGAGAAAATTGTTAGATCAGGAGAATCACAGGAATACATTAATTTGTATCGTAATTTCTACAGAACTTACTAGTAGCTGAAGCCACCAGACACAATTTCAGTTAACATGCAAATCATAGGTAACAAAGAGGTGATTCTATGCACTAATGTGTTGGTCCCCAGATATTGGAAGAAAAGAGAAGAATGGTCCTAGACCTACAGAACCTAAAATCTCATTCCAGTAACCTCCACCGGATCTTGGCAAGGGACTTCAAAATCATTAAGACACTTGTGGAAAAAAAGGATGCAACAAGAGACTGGATAGAGATGCGAAAGACTTTTCAGCTTTCATTGACACAATGGAGATGGTGGACATCAAAACTAGTAATGGCCAGTTCACATGGAACAACAAATGGATAAAGAAACACCAGATAGCGATGATGATAGACAGATTCTTGGTGTTGGAGTCCATTATTCTATAGGGTTTAACTTTAGATTGCAGCATCCTTCCCTGGAGGGGTTCATACCATTGGCCAATCCAATTAGAAGAAAACTTCCAAACCACACTGAGGAATAGACCATTCAGATTCGAGAAATTTTGGATCAAACATACCACTTTTAAGGAGAGTATCAGCCAATGGTGGCAGGAGAAACAACCTGAGTAAGGGACAAGGATATTCAATATTTACAAGAAACTCAGGTACATCAACCATAAACTCAAGGAGTGGATCAAGGAAATCTTTGGAAACATAAATCAAGACAAAACAATATTGAAGATAGAATGAAGAAACTCTAGGAAATTTCAATAGATGAGGGCTATACAGAGGACAGGAAAAAGGAAGAGACCCAAATGACCCAAGAATGGGAAGCAAGATGCTAGCAGGAAGTGATTCAATGGTGCCAAAAGTCCAGAATCAGGTGGCTAAAGGAAGGAGAGAAGAATACAAATTTATTTCATAGAACAACCATTTCTAGAAGAACCCACAACAAAATCATGAAAATTCGGAATCAGGGTGGGATCGAAAGAGAGTCCCACATGGATATTGAAAACATACCGGTAAACCACTTCCAGGGGATATCCCAAGAACCCAACCAAGACCGAACGGAGGCCATACAAAATATAATTCAGCACATCCCTAGGCTAGTTACTGAGGAACAAAATATCAACCGAAAAAAAGAAAACCAATCACTAAGGAGGAAATTGACCAAGTGGTCTAGGAGATGCCCAATGGAAAGGCCCCAGGCCCAGATGGTTTCACGGTATAATTCTTCAAATTTTGTTGGGAAGTGGTCAAACAATACGTTTATGGGGTGGTGGAAGACTCCATACGCTCGACCTCCATTTTGAAAGCGCTAAATGCCACAATGATTACTTTAATCCCCAAAGAAAATGAAGCAAGGACCCCATACCATTATAGACCCATATCTTTATGCAATGTGTTCTACAAGATAATCTCCAAAGTCATAGCCAATAGACTCAAACCTCTCCTACCCACACTAATTTCACTGGAACAAGCAGGTTTTGTAGAAGGGTGACAAATTGTGGACAACATCATCAATGTCCATGAGATAATACACACACTAAAACTCCATAGGAGAGGGGGGATGATAATCCAACTTGACCTAACAAAGGCTTATGAAAAAATTATCTAGCACTATATGGTCAAGACTCTAGAAGATTTTGGCTTTGTGCAACACTGGATCAACTGGATTGTTAGCCTAGTCTCAAAGACAAGTTACTCGATTTTAATCAATGGATCCCCAACCACACCCTTCTGGCCTTCAAGAGGCATCAGGAAAGGAGATCCTCTATAACCTTTCCTATTCATTATGATTATGGAAGGACTTAGTAGAAGCATAAAAAGCGCAACTACAACAGGATAAATAACAGGCATCAAACCTTTTGAAAACTTCCCTACCTCCATGCACCAATAGTTCGTTGATGACACCTTACTCCATGGCACACCCATGGTAAAGGAAGAGAAATCCTATAAAATAATATTAGAAGAGTTTGGGGAATCCTTGGGCATGGATATCAATCACTCCAAATCCATGATCTATTTCTTCAATGCCAACCCAACAATTCAAAGAAACCTAGAAAATATTTTGGGGTTTGAATTTAAGATGCTCCCAAAAAAATACTTGGGAATCCCCCTGATGGAAAGAGAATGCAAAATGGAAACATGGGAAGGAGTGATCAACAAACTACAAGAGAGGGTGAAAAACTAGACTTACATATCCCTCAAACTAGCGGGGAGACTTATTTTGACCAAATCGGTTCTGCAAGCAATTCTGACCTATATGATGTCAGTGTTTCCCTCTCCCAAAGAAATACTCCAAAATATAAGAACCATACAAAGAGACTTCCTATGGCGAGGAGAGGAAAAAAAGAAAAAATGGGCCCTTGTGGCTTGGGAGAAGGCTTGCAAACCCAAATGCAAAGGAGGCCTAGGCCTACAAGACCCACAGGTAACCAATGAATCCTACGGGGAAAAACTCTGGTGGATATGGGTCAAAGAAAAGGAAACACCATGGGAAAACTTATGGAAGGCCAAGTATGACCTAGACATCAATGAACCAGATCAAAATTGATTTATGATAACAATGGAGGGATCAACCATCTGGAATCTAGCCTGGCGCAACAAAACCTAGATTCAGAAGCACAACTTCTGGGAAGTGAGGAATGGTAAAACAACCAGATTCTGGGAGGACACGTGGCAATGAGAAAACAGAAAGAAAAATACAAATAGGGAGGAAATCCAACATGAGATGACCTCATAAGGAAAAATCAAAATCGATGACTACTGGAAACAAGAAAATGACCGGGACAGATGGAGGATCTAGGACAAACTCAACCCAAAAAATAGAGACCGGATCGCAACAATCGCGAAGGAGGTGGAGGAGGAATTGGGGAAAAGGAAAATTGTAGTCTCAGAAGAAGAGGAACAACTAATATGGGGAAGGAAAAATGGTGGGGAATTCAACTTAAAATAACCTCGGAATTACATCATGGCCCAGAACCTAGAAGATTTGGTGCAATAGTGGGGAAAGATTTGGGACATCTCCTAGTGGCCAAAAATAAAAATTTTCAAATGGTTAGTACTTCACAAACAAATTCTAACCTGGGAAAAACTAAGGAAAAGGGCCCATCATGATGCCACCTCTGTCAAGCAAAGGAAGAAACAATGAATCACCTCCTCGATGATTATAATTACACATTAGAGATCTGGGACTGGGCGACAAGCATCTTTCCCTAATCCAATAGGACCTGAGGTAACATCAACGCAACCATCAATAATTGGAATGAGAGTTATATAAAAAATGAAATGGTGAACCTCTGCTGGAATATCATGCCAGGGATGATCATATGGGCAATATGGAAAGAAAGGAACTGATGCATATTCAAGAACGGAATCCTTCTGGAAGGGAAACTTAAGGAAGCAATAATCTCTCAAATACAAGAAACAATGTAGAGCCGCAACTGCCAGACTAGAAAAGCGCAACCCATAGTCCAGGACTACCGAATCCTTGAAGTTTTTCACCTAAAAGACGGGCACAAAAACACACGGGTAGGACAACCACCACAACTCTAGTAAGGAGAATGCAACTGGACACCACCTCCGGCAAGGTTCCTCAAGTTAAATTTTGACGGGGTGACAAAAGGAAACCCAGTAATGATAGGGATGGGAGGGGTGATCAGAGATAGTGGTGGGAACATAATCCAGTTGTGCGCTAGGAGTATGGGAAACTCAACCAACAACATAGTGGAATTTGGATCCCTGGAGCTCGGACTTGAAATTCCAAGTCGTGAAAGGATGATCAATACTATCATGCAAGGTGACTCCACCTTGGTCATCAACATGGTAAAGAGACTCCAAAATTGCACCAAAGTGGGAAAAGTGTAGAGACACTGGTGCCTGGCACAATCCGTACAAAAATTTCAGGAGCATCTACAAACGATTAACATAGTGGAGTTGCACTGGGTACGCAAGTCAGCAAATGTCCTAGCGGATAGAATTGCCAAGGAGCGGGTTAGAAAGGAAGGACCAGAACTAGACACTACCTGGCTCAACATCCAAGAAGGACAATTCAGAATGGACTTCCTCCAACAAGCGACAAAAGATTGTGGCAACAAATTAAGCAAGGAAGGTCACGTCGAGGAGGGAAACGAAAGGTCGAGGGGATGGCACGAAGGACACAGGCAGGATATGACTGGCCAACACTCGACCACCAATCACAATGCAAGATCATATTATACAACAAGCAAGGGTACGACAACAAGGTCGTGTCAATAGTAAGATTTGTGGGGAAAGACTGTGGGAAAGTAACGACGGCATACAACAGACAACGAATGATGCAAGGAAATAGGGATTGACACGAACTAGTACCGACCCACCACGCCAAAGACCAGGTATGTGGAGATGCTCAATAGGATATCAAGCAAGCAAGGGCAAGGGCTGGTATAGGGATAATCGTGGAGTCATCATGATCATATGTACTGTGACGTGGAAAAAGGATTGGAAGGTTCACCCTTATGGGTAGACCATTCTTGGAAGGACGAGCCTGCAACAAGAAAATTTCAATAAGAGAAGAAACAATAGTAATATATGTAAACAAAAGAGTGCAGTTGTAGGAGCCACCATAGACACAAGGGTAGGAAATAGGATGAGAATCCATCAAAGGAAATTCCGTAGGCCAAACAGAATGGTACGAAGGAAGAGAACGAACAACAAAAGGTACCCCCTGGGAAAGGGAAGTCAAAACAATTGCCAGTGGGTTTCAAGGATGGAGTAGGCGGCCAGATATGTGTAGGGAACCTTTCACACCCTAGTTGCACCGAAAGGAAATGCGACCATTAACCATTTGGAAAAGGAATTCAAAAGAAGTCGCAAGGGAAAAAGATGGGATGCTCTGACTCAGGAAACAGATTGGGTAACTGACCCAGGAGCCACGCAACCCAGGGAAACCCTCTACCACAAAACGGTTGATATGGCGTGGCAAACAAAAATGTTGATTGGAAAAGTAAGTGCAGAAAGGGAGGACACCATACGAGAGAACAACAAGGAACAAATGAAACTATTGCACGAAATCCTGAGATGCCTCAGTAGTTTGGAAAGCATTACCAGACTGCTAACTGAGATCGAGAAGGACCAACAAGCCAACATTGAGCGGTTGGCTTCTCAATTCCACCTCTACTTGTGCTATGTCCATCACATGGAAATCACACCAACCAATGGAAACAAAGCACCAACACACATCAGAAAGACTCACACAGTCTTCCAAAAGGAGGAGAACAAGGGCCAGACTGAGGAAGGAAATAAGCATGTCATCATCCTGGACTAGCGTCTGGTTAGTCTACTGGCAAGTTAGTCGGGTCATTCCTACGTGTGTTTAGTCTTTGTTTCTCTTTTTCATGTTTTTTACGATTACCTTGTCAAAACCTAGATATGGTAGGACTGGGTTGTTTTACCATGGTGGAAGTCTAGTCATACCCATGGATTTTTTTAGAAAGCGCAACTCTGAAACCTCTAGCCTAGTTTCCTCTTTGGTAGACCAGGGAGTTCCCTTTTTTTGTACTATAACCCTCTTTTAGTAATACAGGCTCTTAAACTCACTTACAAAAAACAATACTCTTCAGTCGTGCACCCTTAAAAAAATGACTTACAAAACCCTTAAGTGTTTTCATGTACCTCTTTATGAATAACATCCATATAAAACTTACCTCGCCATCTAATTTAATGTCTTAGACCATATGTATAAAAATATGGTCCTTAGTATCCATAAAACTAGTTGTCAACTCTTTCTAAAAAACAAAAGGAATTTCCATTATTTCATTGGGAGATCTAGGATGTGCATGACATGTATCTTTAGATGTGATCCATGTAAAGTAAAAATGGCACTAGTTACTATTCAATAATTTCATAAAACAATTCACAACACTAGATATTTTTACAAATGTACACATTGAAGATAAATTTATGGTTTAGATAAAAATACAACAAATGTTTTTTCTAAATGTAAATAATCATTCAACAACATGATGCAAATATTGTGTGAGACTAGTGCATCCACATCTATTTATTCATGGACATATATGCATCCTCAAATTAGTTCAAATATGATCATACTATTACAAATGTTTAATTAGGTTATATTGTATACTAATATATCATAACCACATTAATAATATGTACCTTTAACAAATTATGGTGATCATGTGTCTTGAGACCCATCAACTGGCCACCATCAATGAATTATATTATCTATGAATACAATTTTCTTTTTCTTTTTTCTAATTATATGAATATCCTTCTTTAAAATCTCTATTTCACCCTTAAATATCCATGGTGCAACAAGATAATTGTTTTTTCCATGCATAATTGTTGTTTATTTTTTCTTGTAGATCCTTCTTTGTCTTCGACATGGATGATTCTATTCTAGATTCATTTGTATCTTTCTTAGAAGAAGAAATGTGTTTTCATTTAGAGAATTTAACACATTCTTGAACAAGTGAATTGGATTAAACAAATGAATTAGTTTGAGTTCATTCCAATAGGGGAGGTCATAAAATTTTGAAGTCTTGTTTATGCATTTTGCATGTAATCAAGAGAAATTTTGAAGTCATCTAGATCATCATCAATATCAAATAGGTATCCATTGAAAATACCATCCTAGACCAATTCAATGAAAGATTCATATTTTTTAACCAAAATGATGTCATGATGCTATGGGAAGAGGGTCTTACCTCAATCTATTCATTAAAACATCTCTTCATTTGACATAAAGAATATTTTTTCTACAGAAAGGACCAATGTCCTTCATATAAACTCTTTTAAATTTTTTTAGAATACTTTGAACAAATTTTCTTGCCATGGCATGGGTAAATGAATAATCCTTTTGACCTTATTATTGAACTATAAAAGAAACAAAGTTATGCATGATGCATCAATTATTGATCAACCCCAATGACTTAAAATTTTAAAATTATTTAAACTATTCCAAAAGAAAGATTAATACACCTAAGCATACTTTAATCCCTGGAAATTCATGAATTGTCCAACAAATCATATCGTACATGTTATGAAGAAAATACTTAAGATATGTTAAGAAAACATAGTACACACCATGTACACCCAATGAGAGCATGGGTCATAACTTCAAGATATATAAGATATAAAAGTTACACAATAAATATTTAAATAATAGGAGAACTTCCACAAAATACCTCAATTATTCACAGATGTCCATTCACATCTCCCTCAATAATGATTATATATATATATATATATATATATATAGATAGATAGAGAGAGAGAGAGAGAGAGAGAGAGAGAGAGAGAGAGAGAGAGAGAGAGAGAGATTCACACATTGCACATGTGGCCCCTTTATTAGGACAACCACTATTAGATATAAATTTGTCTATTACATGTACATTTAATCACACATATACTACCCTTGGGGTCATATAATATACATTTATCCCCATACATTCCCCCATTCGGATCCTACCATAGTACCCTTGTTCAAAAATCTTTTTCCTCAAAGATTTGCAATTCAAGTTGTCACGTGTGATGAAACTAGGTCATATGATTTCATTATATTCCTTCTTTCTTGTTACCAATGATGATGATCAATCCATCTGAACTTGATTTCTTTTGGCCTTAATCCTCGATAGCTAGTTGTTGAATAGTTTTCTTTACTTTGATTCCTTGTGTTCTTATTGTTGTGACTTCTCTAATTTGTTGTAATTATTGATATTTGATAATATCACATAAAATAATGGTTTTTTGATGAATTTTTCTATGAATATTGTTTATTATTACATCTTCTTTCTTAGTAATGTTGATGTCGATATTGAAAAAAATATTGTTAATGAGGGTGTCAATATGTTTTCAAATGCATTCAATTTCTTTCACTATCCACACCCATTACATCTATGTTATTTTCATAGGTAGTGCCATCCTCTATCCTCTATCTGCTTTGATTCATATTTTATTACTCTATCCTTGGAGATAATACCATCATATTTGACTTGTAGACGTTCTATATCGAGTTCAACTTCTTCAAGTATCCTATGGTGAAATTCATGAATATTGTCTTATTTATTCTTTTCAAGTTGTATTTTGACCCCATCTATCAAATTCTCACATCCTTCTTCAATTCTAGATCACATTTATAATTTTATTTCATTGGTATTTAGGGATTCCTCAACCTTGTTGCAAATTTCCTCTTCATGTTTTTTAATAGTATCATCTTCAATTTTTGTGATAATATATTCATCCCTACTCTTTGATCCAAAGTCCTGTAAATAAATTTTAACCTCCATGACATCACTAACAAGTTATTTGTTATCCTTACATAAAATTTTGATTTCTTCATCATTATTTTTCAATTCTTTCCTTGAATCACCCTTTTCCAACTTTCCTTTGCTACTCTTTTCTTGCTTTAGGTTCTTAACCTCCTTAATGACTAGTTCATTAAAATATTGCATCTTGGTGAACTCATCGTATTTATTTATAATATGTTTTCTTTTATATTCATTATCCCTCTACAATTTGGAAACTTTTTCTTTTGACTCCTTTAATGTGACTTGAATTTTATGTATATCATGCACTTTTGCATCCCTGATCCATTTATTTGAGAAGACTTTCTTAATTTTTTCCCACATAGAGAAGAATATATAAGGGATAAAAGGAGTCATTCGACCATCGTGCCCACTTTTCATCCCCCTCTCTTGTAACTCCATGATGACATACCTGTAAGGGATAAACCTACTATCATAAATAGTAGTTGGCATAGGCATCGATGTGAATTCATGTAATGTAAATCCAATGTCATACCTGATCCTGAATATCAGAAAAGGAAGTTTGTCCTAGTCACTGATAATGAGTCTAGGATGCTCATGGACTATAGGGATCCCTCCACTATATAGTTTTTTCATCTGCGTTGCCCCATGCTTAAAAGATACCACTAGAAAATGTGTGAACTGGTCAATCACTGGAGAAATACTATCGATCCATTGTGCCCTCTATAAATGTGTGGTGAAATCTATCCACATTCTCTCCCACTCTCTCCCAGAAATTACAAAAGACTATATCCATCCCATATAATGAGTATTCCCCGACCTATTATGTTGACAAGTCTTATACTCCCCTACATCATCTGTGAGGTATCTCAATGTGAACCTCTCTTTGATCTTCCTGGACGATGTGAAACACTCTCTGCTTCTGGTACTAACCTGCAAGGTGTTGATACAATAATGATCTAACTGCTCCTGATAAGCCAGGATAGCATAAGTTACATAAACTGGGTAAAATCCTTGGAATACCACTATTCCAAGAAACCACTCCCAAAAGTAAACTCCAGGAAGTCAAATCTAGTGCTCAGATATCTAATAGTAACTGAACTATCGAGAAATGTAATAATGGGGCCCCAAACTAATCCTTGAAAGGAACCAACATGATAAGTTTCTGCCACTCTCATCATCATCGTTGGACCAAGGTGACTAGTGTCCATACTTCTCTCCTGGAACCCCAATATCAACTCTCTAAAGGGACTGAAACCACTATCCTATATCCTCCCCTATGAAGGTGTATCAATGATATATAAGCCTCCAAATCCATGAACAACCTTGAGTCTTCCCTTCCTTATAGAGTAAGTCTTGACCTCCCCTCTACTAACACCCCAAAGATAAATCACACCAATCACTTCCACGACTCTATCAATCATCATCCTCATCAATATATCACTAAGATGATTTCTCATATCCCACCACCAAATTGGAAGTCCACCACTCCTAATACCTACTAGAAGTTTTTGTGCCATACTAGTAACCATCATAGTCCAAATGATCCAAGTCCCTAGTATGCCATAATCTAGTGAAAACCTAGTATTATGAGTCAAATCTGTGCCTGCTAATTTGTTCATCTCCTGCTAAAATTCTTCGTGGAATTTTCTATCTTAATCATTGCCAATGTACCCAAGTAATACATGGATTCTAAACATATCCATGGAAAATATTTTTGTCACTTATGATGCCTCATACTCATGCGAGTATCGAAAATTCCCTCTCAAAGGTTAATCACACATAGCCCTCATAATCTTCTCCCTAAGTTTGGACTTAGGGACTACATGTTTGCGACCTCGATAGTGGATAATTCCATCAAGAACTGTATCAGTTGAAATATTTGTGAACTAATCCGATACAATCTATATCTCCTCCTCTTATTTGAACACAAATCCCAAATGAAAAGACTATGACATGACTATAATCATTCCTGTCTCACTCATCTGACTTAGGTGAATCCTTCGGGTCCTACAAAATATACCATTGGCATAAAAAAATATCACTATATGCCAATACCACTACCTACAAGACTAGAAAGTTTCAGGGGCACTTTTCAACCCAAATGGTATGACCAAGGACTCAAGGTAACATATGAGGGTGGTCCTTCGGGTATCTTTCTCTTTGTCGTTGCTCTGGTGATATCCAAATCGAAGATCAATATCCAAGGCACATTCCTCTCCATTAAGCTCATCTATCCACTCATCGATCTTGGGTGACCCAAATTGAATGATATGTTTGAAATCCCTGTCTAGAGGTATTCACAAGGGAAACATCCAAAAACCCCACTTTGCACCATCCTACACTGCTATATATTTTTGTATAGCACTACATACCACTGTATAATCATGTATCACCCTATATCCTATATGTGCCACTATATCAATCACTCCACTAATATCAATTGGACATGTGTCCTAAAGTGATGTATCCACATTTGTCCTATACTCAATCCCCCAATAAATTGGTGCGTATACTTCCTTGTTGGTTGGTCCACAATGAATTTTCTCAACTACCTCCTTTGTATCTAAGCCTTCATCCAAAAGAAACAAACCATGATCCATGCAATGCAAAATAGGAGAAAAATAAAAACCCTCTATATCAGACCTCTTCTCATACACCTAGAACCCTGCATACTCCCCATGTGGAATCATCATAATAGGATCCTCCCTTATATCATGAGTTCCAGTCACACCCTCATGTGTCGCTGTTGTCAACGATGAAGAGTGCCAAACTAAGTTGGCGAAAAATATCCTAAATATCCCTATCTTTTTCTTCATTGAACTTAAGAGAAAAGTCTCTATCCATTAACAAATAAAAATAATCGTATTTCATCTTCTCTAGTGCCTCTTTGATGATGCAAAATTGGGTACTAGTGAGTCCATCTTCAATCCCCCTTCGCCTCTCCTCCATTTGGGTTTTCCACATAAAGTCTTCAATAAATTTATGAGAACTGTATTCCCTCATCAACACTTGAACAATGTGTTCCTCTCTGACCAATAGTCCTCTCTCTAAATAATGCAATGTTATTTAATCAACATGGTGTGGGATGTCATACAAGGGATCAATTAACTCATTAGATGATTTCATGCAATGTGGACTACCTTCCTTATGCAAGTTTTCTAATCTTCTCTCATCCCCTAAATCAACCCCTTTGTTGTCAAATTCTACACATAGCTCCCAATATTCGTCATGTTCTAGTACAATCATGTTTTCATCATCATACATGTCATAAATAGGATGAGGTATGTCATCATCAACATCATACTCAAGGGAAGATGTTGGATCCACAACATCGACTAATTGGAATATTTCCTCATGGTCATCAAAAGTAGGACAAGATGTTGTATCCTCATCTTTCGCATTAGAGTTATACCCATCCAATACACTAGTGTCATCGGTCTCATCGGTTAGCTTAGATGATGCATTACAAGATATTGTTCAATATTCAACATGGATAGATGTATTCTCCCCCACTTTTCCTTCATACTCAATTTTATTTAATTTCTGACATGTTCATTTAAAGTAATCCTCATCCACATTCTTTTTCCAACATCCGTACTTGAGGGTAAAATAGATTTTAGAGGACAAAGTTGCACAAATCTCCTCAACCAACACTAGATACTCCTGGTAGTGGTAAGGATTTTGGAATATTTAAAAGTATTGAGAGGGGGGGTTTTAAAATTCAATCATATTATGAACACATTAAATATTATTAATGGCATTCATCACATAAAAGAACATGCACAATACATAAGGAGTTTTACATGGAAACTCAAAAGGGATAAAACCACTGAATTCTTTTATGAACAAAGATTTCATTCATTATATTTAGCAACATCAAATGGAAAGAGGCTACAATGCCTTGGATTTATCAACACCAACTAAAAGGAGCCACCCACTCCGTGAATTCTCTATCACCAACTAGAAGGATGCTACAACCCCATTTCTTTACCAGCACCAACTGGAAGGAAGCACCCACTCCCTAGATCAACTACAAGATCCAACCTGTAGATAGAATAAACAAATTGCCCACAAGCATCAACTTGTAGAAAGGAAGGCACCAACCTAATATGATGACACCAATCCTCTTGAGCACTAGCTCAATAAATTCAGGCACCTACCTACATGATTCTCAAACGCCAACTTGAGGGAGATATTAGTCTCATGTCCTTGCACCACCCTACCTCCCTAATTTCAATGTTTAATTGAAAATTGCATTCTTTGCTGCTCATTAATCAACCTTAGTTAATTTTTTCCTTCTACCTTCCATTAATCACTACATATTTCTTCTTCACAAGATGTTTCTTCCCCAATTAGTGGAATCTATTCACAATAATAATTAGCTACCAATGCCACAATTATGTTCTTCCAATTATATTCAACAATGAACTATGTCACAATGCGTTTGATGGTAGAAGGATGAATCGATTTGTTTCCATTACTCAGTCTCTCCTTTGTTGAGAAATATGGACTTTGTTCTCAAAATAATGTTCATTCAATATACTTCATATATGCCTTTACAAGAATAATATGTACTCTCAAATAGTTCTTGTTACCACAAAAAAACATTAGGTTTGTTTCAATTCTCCATATGCAACATTTGAACTAATTCATTTCCAACCAGTCTTTGGACCCTGAGTAAATCTAGGACACCATTTTTATAATAACATATTGATCATGCTACAAATCATATTCCTTTAAAAAAATATCAAGAACTATTTTGAATTGAAAATATTCTTATGTCATCATCATTATCTCTAGCAAAGGTCATATCCCTACAAACAACACATCCCTGCAATTACAATATCCTCAGAATGATATATATAAAACCAGAGACAATTTTTCAAGACCAAAACATCATCAAATTCATTACGTCATCGATATTACACTTTCCTCAGATATATGTACACCTTAAGAACATCTTATAGATATATTTATCTATTGTTCCATCTTTTCAAGCTCACTATTTTTTTTCTCAACATCATGATGCATATATAGGCTTTAAAAAAACATAGTCTATGTTTACTGTGTACCCAACTCATCCTTCGAGCCGACCAAATCATTTGAAATTCCATTGAAATTGTTGGTACACGGTATAATCCATTAATCCCTTTGGGGATTATTTTATTTTAATATTTGATTTGGCTCGTCGATTATGTGACCTAACACTCACGACCATACCCTTTAGTGTGGGGGGCTGAGTCCTCAACTTGGATCTTGAGTCAAGGGGTGTCCTCAATTACAGGATCACTCCACATGGCCTCTTATTTAAATCATGTTTCCAAATTGTGTGGGGGTGTCCCTTTATATTAACCATTACGCTAGTGAGTCACCCATAATTTGATGAGAGTAATTGATATCCTCTCCCAATGGACAAAACAATATCCATAGTCTAATACTCTTTAATTAAATTTCCAAGTTTCTTGTTGTGGGACACACAATATCGCTTTAATGGATCACTCTTGATCCATTCTATGATCAATGGTCGATATTCCACCTCATTGGTCTAGTTAGCAGTTCAGTTATAGATGGTTGTTCCACCAATTTAGAGGCTTGGTACAATTAGTGGATCTGTCGTTTACATGTGCCATTTATTTATAAATACCAACAATCATAGTTTTGTCATGTTGCCACACTACGATACTTCCATGTGTATTAATCACCATCATGGATCTTATTTCCAATTAATTAATCTTTACTATTCAAACATCAAATTTTCTTGCTAGTCACAGGTTTGAACATGATTTTGCATGCATGTAAGCTCTTGTCACATCCAATTGATATTGAGAGCTCACATAGACATCGACATGGTATATGATAAGAGACGTTCATGGTGGATTGTACTTCATTATCTATCTAAACAATTTGTAGTCTATCAACAATAGTCGACCATATCACTTACTCAAATGGTTCTTTCATTCTCTACATGCACTTGATGCTTTGCATACCTATGAATTCATTAATATTTACTTGATCCACTCGACCATATAATTTTAATGCTTTTCATACCTCAATAAATAAGACTACCATGTCAGTAGATGTCATCACATTCTTGTCCACAATCACATGATGTGATCATACCATTATTGTCATCCTCACAAATAACTTATGATTAATGACCTTGTCAAATAATGAAACAAAATAAATTCCCCTATAGTATTGAGATCAATAAAATAAACTATCCAACAATATCCCCCTTTTCATTGATGGAAACCACTAAGTAAAACATATCTTACATCCCATGTGGGTATGGTCGTAATATGACTTAGTCATGGGTCATTTTTAATTCTCTTTCTTCCCCATGTGTCACGCCATTGCACAATTTTGTTGATTGATGTTTTAATGCATTCTCTCCCTCTTTGAAAAAAATGACAAGGATCCATTTAATATTATCTACCTTTCTACAAATCACCCTATCAATAACTCACTTCATGAGGATTATAAATTTTCTCTTGTGTATTTCAAGGGGTTATTTCAGAATTTTTTCTAGTAAAACTTTATACACATACACTATTTGTATTTATTGATCTAGGAAGGCACTTATTATGTGTTTACTACTTTTGATCCAAACAATGAAGGCATAACCAGAGTTCTCATGTCTCCATGCCAACTACCCTTATCAAATATGTTGTTGTATTTGTAGTTGGAGTACTATGGGTGCTACTAAAAAAAAACCCTTTTGTAGGCTTTTGAATACACTCTGGTTTCATTGAATTTTCCTTGGGCTATAAATCCCCTTGGCATAGTTCTTCTTAGTCTTGATATTCAGATATTTTTGTTTCTGCAACATGCAATCATATACACTCTCCCCCTGAGCTTTTGGTTACATTGGATTTTCTTCTTTCTCTCCCCCTTTGACATCAAATACAAAGGAGTGAAGCAAATTTGGTTACCTATTCCTCATGGGATTATGTTGGCTCCACTTGTCAATGAATATATCTCTTAGTAATGATAAAAGATTCTTGTAAGAATTTATTTCTACTATCATTCCTTGAGATTGTTCATGAAATACAACTATGTTATATTCTTTGAGTCGATCCTTGAAAATGGCTCAAGTCTTCTTTCAAGACCCTACTCAATCAACCCTCTTAAAATATATACTTGAGTTGTATGCCAAACATTGTTCACAAATAAATCACATATATTCTTCAAAATTTGTTCAACCATGTATTATAAATTCACTATACAACTTAATGGTGTTCCTCAAGGTTGAAATTGTCCCACTTGTATTTTCTCAAAACTGCTCATAGCCTTGATATGCATAGTAGAACTTGTTCATAACATTGTTAAAAAATGTCCAAAATTATGTCCTTCAAGCTTGTCGTCCACAAGAAGTTTCCTCAATTTACAATCAACTTATTTCATATAGGATTTTTCAAGACTTTTTGCTCACAATATGTTTGTTAAAAAATTTATCCTTGAATATTACACATGACTACTTGACATGAAATTTTGGTGTTCTAATATATTTTATAGATTGCAATGACCTCATCAAGATACAATTCCGTTTAAACCTTAATGAACCCTTGCCTACAATTTCTAGCAGTGTGCCCATACTTATGATATCTATAGCATTCAATATTGTAGGGAGCCATGTAAACACTTCTATTTCTTATTGGAGAATTTATTTCATAAGATTTTCAAATAATAACCTTATACCCAAAATAGTTGTGGGAGAAACAATAACCAACTATTTTTTTTTCACACCTAGGGGAGAACGAATCATTTTGGTGGTGTTGTCCTTTTGAGTTCATGATTATGATCTTGATATTTGTAGTTTTCTATGTCTTCCTTACTCAATCTACCTCCTTCAAAATAATTTGTCCATATGCTGAAGTAAATCCTTCAAAATTATTTTGTGATAAACTTCATTATTACCACAGTGGTTTCCATTCAAAGTGTTTGTTGTTCTTACTAATTTTCAATAACCTATTCCTCACTTTTAGCTTGATTTCATTTAATATTTCTAGGGAACCTTCCATCTTATATTTCTAAGAAGGATCAATCAATTTATTTTTCTTCCCTAGCCCATTATCTGTAGTTTGTAGTCTTGTTTCCTTTTTTCTTCTTCCCTTGAGTTTGTGCCTTTCTATTTTTGTAGATTCGCCCAATTTTGTGTCCCTTCATGAAGATTTCAATCTATCTTTGTTATCAATCTGCAACTTATGTCTTCTGTATGTGCTTGGATTTTTTCAAAATTGTTTTAGTTCTTCATGTCCTTTTAAAAAGATCTTCTAGCTTCTCATTTTCATCATGCTAATATTCTTTACTGTCTATATCCTAATATCATAGAGTTTACTTGTCTTCATATTCTCGTAGTTTATTGACCTTAATGTTTTAATTTTCTCTCATATGTATTAGTAAACATGCTTTTCTAAACTGGTAAGGTGAAGCTTGTTGTCACTGTAGTCCTATTTCAAAAGTTGGTTTATGTACTACATATATGATGTATATAACTTCCTTCAGCCTACAGTAAGTATCCTTTGAAATTTATCAGCTGCAAAATCCTTCAAAAATATGTATGTTAGGACATTGCGTTATTGTTTAATCTCTTCATATCTCTACAATAATCTATAAATTTCAACTTCTGGTTTCTTCAATGGTCAAACAATTTCTTCTTTGTCATGATGATGCCAAACTTGAGAATGACAAGAAATTTAGCTTTCTTTTCAGTAGTTTATTTCTATCATCCTTATAGATATTTAGTCTAAAGTTTGGTAAGAGTATTTTTGATAATATGCTTCCAACAATGGTGTTATTAAACTTGTAGAACATTTTTTCCAACTCTCTCTCTCTCTCCTTGAATTCTACAACTTCATACTTCATCATATCTTTTATGTAGGTTGGTGTATTTCATTATATGCTTGGGGATCTCTTTGGTATTTTCTCTTGTGATTGCTTGAACCCGATGCAATAATTTTCTTCATTCTCTTACAACATCTTCTATGTCAACTTCATGGTCTTCTCCTTCATGTCCCATTCTTTTCAAAGGAGTTTCCTCATTCTTAGAACCATCAACTTTTTCTTCTTTTCTTATTAAATTTTCTTCAAGTATGTCTTCAGGATGTTGATTTTATTTGTGTTGTTGTTTCTTCCTCCAAACCTTTACAATCTCTCTATTTTTTCCAGTGATGGTATCTTGATATTTGTTTTGTGCAGGCGAGGAGGGTTCTATATATTCCTTATCTTGTTTTCTCTTCTATACCTTTTCATAGGTTGTTCTAGGAAATACTGTCATGCTTCTTCTGCAATATTTTGTTTTGTGTCCATCGTTATAGAATTTATAGCATTGAACTTTGTAATGTAGAGGAGAATGACCATGATTGTGACTTTTTCTTCTATTTCTTAAGGAATCATTTATTCTATAGGCATTGCAATCAACTGCTTTATGACCAAACTTTGTGCAAGAAAAAAAATGACCAAAGAAGATACTTTGATATTGGATTATGGAATGTTTCCTTGATAATGTAGATCTTTTGTACTTGTCCTTATCTTATTGCAATGAATGATCAATATATTTTTGTTTATCATTTCATTTTTTTTTCTTTCTTGTGATGATATTCAGGCCTGTTAATTTGGTTCCCTAGATGTTCAGCCTTCAATGTTTGATGATTGTTTTTATCATGTGTTTGATTTTTCCTTTTAGAATGTTGACATAGTTTTTTGTTTTCTTCTCTTCTTTCTGCTTTGGAATCTTGGAGCTTGTGCCTTCTTCAAGAATATTTTGATTATTTTCATAATCAAGACCTGTCTTGATCAAGGATGATATTTGATAACTAAGGATCTCATCAAAAACTGGAGATCTCTTTTTAAACTTCAGTTTATCATTCAGTTCTGTAGTTTTCCTTTTTAATTCTTCTCTTAGATGGGTAATGTGTGCTTCATATTTCTCATTTTTCTCTTCCTTTTCTTCTAACTAAGTTTTCAATGGTTCTTCTTTTATTTTTTCTTCCTCAAGCGAAAGTTTCACGATGATAAAAGTCTTCTCTATTTCTTCAAGACTTTATTTATTTTCTTCATGTGACTGTAATTTTTTATTGAGCTTATTCTTATCATATTCTGTTGGATCATGTTGTCATTGATGCCAATGGTTTGTCATTGATGCCAATGGTTTGATTACTTGGGAGATTGTTGGATCATATGTCATTGATGTAAATGGTTTGGTTTGATTGATGTCATTGGTTGATGTCAAGTAATTGATTGATATGATTCCCTTGATGAGAATGTTATATGTCCAAGTGGAAACAAATCGATGCAAAGGTAAACAAATGGATGAACTCCAAAGTGGTCCCCTTATGGTGAAATCCCTCACGGGAAGACGCTTTGTGGATTGAGTTATCCTAGAAGAATCGTTGGAGGACCCATGCTCTCATTATTGTCTTATCATGATTGATAAGGTGTAAAAATGGATGAACTCCAAAGTGGTCCCCTTATGGTGAAAGCCCTCATGGGAAGATGCTTTATGGATTGAGTTATCCTAGAAGAATGGTTGGAGGACCCATGCTTGTATGAGGAATAATGAGATGAATATCAAGGAAATTGTTGGTGAAACTATCCTAGATGGATAGTG
>ML801973.1:120959-146314 GCA_009831015.1 Picea engelmannii | reverse complement strand
CCCCCCCCCCTCTAAGTGTGGTAGGTGTGTCCAACATATTCTACCCTTTCACAACATATTTCCTTTTCTTCTAGTTTTCCTCTAGCATTATTTAATTCTTCTAAGGCACATATCAATTCACCTTCAAGGCTTACCTGTGCATCAAAATCTTCTTCGTCAGAATTTTCTTCATCAATAGTTTTTGTCTTGTGTTGATTGCCATTTATTTCTTCTAAGGCTACTTTTTATTTTGATGATGATTTTGCTTCTTCCATGGTTAAGAGGGGATTTTTCCAAGTTCATAGTTTGCAACTTTTTCCAAAGTTCTTTGGTTGATGTACATTGTCCAACTTTTTCCTTATAAGATTGTGATAATCCATTCAAAATATTATCCATTTAATTTGTATTGTCTCTATGTAGCTTCTTCCCAGATACACCTTTTGGTATGTTATTTGGAGGAGTGTAGCGAGTTAGAATTGATTTCCAAATATCATATTCAAGTTCCTTAAGGTATAACTTCATCCTAATGCTCTATATTTCATATTCCATTCCATAAAATAATGTAGTTCCATCTTTATACTAATCCAAGGGCTTTGCAAGGATCTACCTTCCAATGGTTAAGTTGTTTGTGAAGGAACCTACTCTTATACCAATTTTTGGAATATTTAACAGTATTGGAAGGGTGGGACTTAATCAATACTATGCTCTTTTAACCATTTTAAACTTAAATCATATTATGAACACCTTAAATATTATTAATTCCATTCATCACATAAAAAAACATCCACACTACACAATGATTTTTACATGGAAAATCAAAAGGGATAAAACCACTAAATGCATTTAATAACAATTATTTCATTCATTTTATTTACCAGCACAAAATGGAAAGTGTCTACAACTCATTGGCTTTATGAGAACCAATTTAAAGGAGTCACCCACTAGTAGGAGGTTGCAAACCCCTTTACTTTACCAACACCAACTAGAAGGAAGCACCCACTCCCTTGATCAACTACAAACTCCAACATACAGATTGTAGACACCAATATGCCACACACATCAACTTGTAGAATGAATGGCACCAACCTTCTATGAGGACACCAATCCTCTTGAGCACCAACTTAGTAACTTCAAGCACCAACCTACATGGATATCGAGCACCAACTTGAGGGAGATCTTAGTCTCTCATCTTCGCACCGCCCAACCTCCCTAATTTAAAAGTTTAACTGGAAATTACATTCTTTTCTTCTCATCAATTTTCCTTAGTCAATTTTATCCTTCTACCTACCACTCATCACTACATATTTCTTCTTCACAAGAAGTTTTTTCCTCAAGGAGTGTAATTTGTTCAAAATAATACTTATCTACCAATGCCACAATTATGTTCGTCGAATTATGTTCAAAAATGAACTATGTCACAATCCTATTGAAGATAAAAGGATGCCCTGATTTGTTTCCACTACTTAGTCTCTGCTTTGTTGAGAATTATGGAATTTGTTCTCAAAAGAATGTTCATCCAATGTACTTTAGATATGCCTTTACAAAAATAATATGTTCTCTCAAACAATTCTTGTTACCACAAAAAAAATTAGGTTTGTTTCAATGCTCCATATGCATCCTTTGAGCTAATTCATGTCCAACCACTCTTTGGACCCTGAGTAAATACAGGAGACCATTTTTATCAAACAATCTTGATCATCCTCGACATCATATTCCTTGCAAATAGTATCAATTTCACTCTTGTTAATTGCATATCTACTTATGTCATCATCATTATCTCCAACAAAGGTCATATCCTTGTGTTAAGAACCAAATATCAAAATAGAATAAAAACTTAAGAATAAGTACTCCACGCTTTGAAAAAGAGATAAATTCAGAGAATAATACTCTTTGAGGGAGAAATCTCCTTATATATATATATATATATATATATATATAGATGCGACTAGGAGGTACAATTACAATTAATGGACCCAAGACAACATAAATAAAATAACAATACTAATGTAATATGCCACAATTAAGGGGTAATGTGCCACAACTTAGGGCTTAGCATGTCCCTCCCCTTCAGACAAGTGTTGTCCTAGGCCATTAGGAAGCTAGTATTCCTTCTAACCCTATTAATAAAGCATGGGACAATGTAATAGAGTAGAGTTAGTTTATTGTGAGATTAGAATAATATTATGTATGCAAAATAAGTAGGTCCCTTCTCTATAAATGGTGATCCTATGAACTAATATAAATTGATGTCTTATTTATGAATAAAAAGTATATGTCTCTCATTTTCTCTCTTTGTTCTAGGTTTAGGGTTTATTTCTTTATTTTTGTCTGTTATTTCTCTATATATGTCGCCACAATATTTCCCATGTCTGAACAATGGCCAATGTGCTCTCTTATGGATCTTAAACCATCCTCTAACAAGTATGCCCTCCTATGAAAGTGTGCTATCATCTGCAAGTGCACCCTCCTTTGTTGAGTGTGTCCTCTTTTGCAAGTGAACCATCCTTTGCAAGTGCACCCTCGTCTGTAAGTTTTCCCTCCTCTGTATGTGTGCTCTCCTCTAGTGAGTGCACCCTCTTCTACAAGTTGCATCCTCCTTTGGTGAGTGTGCCCTCTTTTTCAAGTGAGCCCTCCTTTGCAAGTGAACCCTACTCTACAAGTGTGACCTCATCTACAAGTGTAAATTCTCAACAAGTTAACCCTCCTATGGATATCTCTCTCTATTGAAGGGTTGGTATCAGAGATCCAGATCCAAAACAAAACCAAAAACAGAAGCAAGAGAATTTTATAAGACATCTATATGTAGTTTTAAACACAATTGTTTTTCTTGGGTTTCTCAATATTTTTTGTACAACTCACACCCTCCTGATGGTTTTCAGTTTATGGTGGATATACAGATATCCACATCAGAGAGGAGATTCACAGATCTATTTCTCCCTAGATCCCACATATCTCTCCCTCTATCTATTTTCCTTGTTTCTTGGTCACCTCCATCTCAAATTACAAATTCCCATAACAACTTACATTTCCATGGGTTTTTATCTCACTCTCCAAGTGAAATATCACACCTCTTCAACATCCATGGCCTCTTGAATCTTGATTTCCTTTGCAGGATATCTAATATAAAAATAATGTGACTCTCTTCCCAGAGCATAGTGCTCTCTCTCTCTGTCTCTCACCCAACTATTCTTCAGTGTTTGGGTGTGAATATTGGCACTCAGTGAATTTGTGAAGGAAAATCATGCCTCCAAGGAGAGACCCCTTGTTAGTTGACTCATACTCTAATACATCCAATCCAGTACAATACCTAGACTCAACCCTTAATCATCTCATGATAATGTAGAAACAGAGTAACCTAGATCCATTTTTCCTTGACATCGGGTTCCAACTCCCAAAATGTTTGAGGAAAATGAATGGAGAGGCTGTAGACTCATGGATCTGCAACATCTCCACATATTTCTTGACTTTTATAGGCCTCACTAAGGAAAGGAAACTCCAAATAGTATCTATCCAACTAGAAGTCCTAGATCATACTTGGTGGGACACTCAACTTGAAAACACCATAATAGTGGTAGATAGAGGAGCTTCAGATAACTCTTCATAGTCACCTATCAAAACATGGGCACAATTTTTTCAATCGTTGAGAGATCGTTTTTATCCACCCTGATAATTTCAGAATTTGTGGACAAGATGCCTTCAAACCAAGAAATTACCTACACAAAATGTACAAGCATACATTGACTTCTTTTGCAATATTTGACTCTCGCTTCACATCTCATATCCATAAGAGGTATTAATTCTCAAATTTAATTTAGGTTTGTTATCTCAATTCTATAGAGAAGTAGAGTTGTTTGAATTCCTGAATTTGGATAACGCTTTTAAAATGGATTTGGATGTAGAAATAAAGGTGGCTCCCCAAGGCTGCACTCTTCAATCCCGAATAAACTAGACCTTAGATACTTAAAAAGATCCTACAACTCAAACCTCATCTGACCCTAATAATTCTGTAACACATCATCCCACAAATTCCAATCCCAATTTGATATGGTGTTCCTTTCACAAAACGCAGTTCCACTCCTCTGCATATTATATAGTTTTAAAATCCTTATGGACTAATAAAACACTATTTACAGAGGCCACTTCCTCACAAACCATCAAGGACACTGAAATAGTTTATTTTCACAACCCCACTGACGTTGAACCCTCCTTAATTATTATGAAATATAATGACTCCAAATCCTCCCCATTACCCCGTGTTTACACATAATTTCAAAATCAAACAATCCTTAGCCTTGCTAATCATGGACAATGGTAGTCAGAAAAACTTCGTCTCCCAAGAGTTAGTCCAATGCCTACAACTTCCCACTACCCCACACCCCAAACCATATCAACTCGGTTGGGTCCAAAATGATGCCCCCATCTCTTGGTATCTCAATGTTGTATGGTCATTTTTTCTATTGCTAAATTTAAATATTACGTTCTATGCAATGTTTCTCCATTATATTGTGTCGACCTCCTTTTGGGCCTTCCATATGAACAAGACCAAAAAGATGTGTATCTATCCCAAACCCACCAATATAAACTGTCAAAATATGGACACACCTATATTGTTACTGCAACACCCCCCAAACCCACAACACAAAAAGAGACCAATACCCATGTCCATCTAAACCAATGTGTTTCTCTTTGTCTGTTACACCCTATTCCACCATACAATACAACACACCTAGTACCACAATCCATGGCTCCCCTACTCCCAGAATTCGTTGATGTCTTCGAACCACCCAGTGACCTACACCCCCCCATTGTGCCAGATAGATCACTCTATAAATATTGTTCCAGGAGATTCATTACCCAATGCCCCTACTTATCGACCAACTCCACGAGAGGTAGAGGAAATTGAGAAACAATTGACAAAACTCATAAACGAGGGTCATATACAACCTTCCTCTTCCCCTTGTGCATCTCATTCCTTTGTAATCCAAAACAAAGACACCATTTAGATGAACCTAGTCACTAACTACCATTCCCTTAACGAGGCTACAATCAAGAAATGCTATTCCCTACCCTAGATTGAGGAGTTGCTGGGCAATTTGCAAGGTTCTCAATGGTTCACTAAGTTAGATTTTACATCTGGATACCATCAAGTTAGAATGAACCCTTCAGAAGTGTTGAAGACAACCTTCAAGACCAAATTTGATCTTTTTGAATGGAAGGTCATGCCATTTGGACTCACTAATGCACCAAAAACATTTATGAGAGTTATTAATGATATATCCATGCCTCTTTTGGGAGACATTGTTTTTTTATATTTGGATTACATTCTCATATTCAGTAAATCTTGGGAGGCACATCTTCAACATGTTCTCCAAGTACTAGAACTACTTCAGGAGCACAAACTACAAGTAAATGAAAATAAATCATGTTTTGGACAATGTTTTGTTTCATATTTTGGCTTTCTTGAGGACATAGAAGGAATTCATCTTGATATGGAATGGGTACAATATTTTTGCACAATGGACAACTCCTTTTTCAGCAAGTTCATTAAAAATATTCATGGGTGGTATAAACTTTTATCGAAAGTTTTTCTTGCACTTCTCTTAGATTTCTTTCCCTTTGCATCAGTTATATAACAAAAGATATGTGTGGTTCACCTAGTGTGGGATATGTTCACCAGAGAAATTGCCAGGTCCTTCCTTTATTATTATCCATTGAATGAAGGGATATAACCTACTACACACATGTTGTAACTTTCTCTTCTTTCTCTCACAGTCTCCTCACTAAGAATACATTATTCACAATGATACATAGCCACAATACATTTCCCTCATAAGAGAGGGTTGCCTTCTAGGGAAAACAAAACTAACATAACTTCTACCGTCAGATATGCAACCTTATAATTAATGGTCCAGATTTATAATGAAATTACAATATATATTTACAAGGCAATTTTTCCTTCGGGGAACATTGTCCCTTGATCCCCTCTGGAGGACCCACTTGCCCCTGAACCTTGTAGAGGGGGTAACCTGCCTCTGCACTCCCCTACGTGGAGGAGTGTACATTCTTTTGGGTTGTAAAGTATTCATGGGGCATAAACATGACTAAAAACAAAGAGCTCTAAATCAGGAAGATAATCAGGCTCCATAACCAACAATCTCCCACTTGGAGACTGATATCAACAATTCCACCACTTTTGTATCTTCTTGAATATGAACCTTCTTGTACTTGGAAAATTGATCATATTCATCTTCATTCTTTAAGACCAACTGAAACTGAGCAAGAAATCAATTTATCCCTGGTTACTCCCTTAGTTAACATGTCTACAAGATTTTGGCTAGTGTGTATCTTTTCCAAATTCAAATGTCCATCTTCCAAGATAGATCATATGAAATGGTACCTGAGCTGTATCTAATGGAAGGCTGATTTCTTTGCAAGATGAATGACACTCTCACTGTCACAATACAACCTGCTATTCTCCTTCTTCTTTCCCAATTCATCCATAAACCTCTGTAATCAAATCATCTCTTTATTGGCCTCTGTAGAAACAACATACTCTTCCTATGTAGTTGAAAGTGCAACAACCTTTTGCAATTTTTAAATCCAACTTATTTTTGTTCCACATATAGTAAAAAAACACCATATGGTGCTCTTCCTACTATCTTTATCACCTGGCATATTTGAATCAACATGTCTCTGTAGAAGAATGTCTGAAACTTCAAAACATAATGCATGAGTAGAAATACCTCTCAAATACCTAAGAATCCACTTTACTGCCTCCCAATGTTATTTACATGGATTGTTCATATACCTTCTCACAACTCCCACTGCATGTGAAATATGTATTCTATCTCCTCTTGTATCTTGGGATACATTTCTTTAGTTTATTTGCAATGGCTAGCCAAAGGTGTACTAACTGGTTTTTCATTCTGCATTCTAAACCTCTCCAACACCTTCTCTATGTACTCACCCTGAGACAATGTCAATTTGTCATTTTTCTTGTCTCTTGTTATTCTCATACCAATGATTTTCTTTACAACACCATAACTTCTTCATTGAAAATGAATGATCTAATTTCTTCTTCAACACATTTATATCCTACATATTAGATGTTGCAAAAACCATGTCAACTACATACAATATCAAGATAATATAGCTTCCATTTTCTAGCATTTTAAAATAAACACAATGATTAGAATGACATATATTATAAGCTTGTTCTGTCATAAACCTATCAAACTTCAAATACCACTTCCTTGCAGCTTTTTTTAGGCCATACAATCTCTTATTCAATCTACATACCAAATTTTCCTTCCCTTTGACCTCATACCCTTGTGGTTGTTGCATATAAATTTCTTCCTCCAAATCCCCATGGATAAAAGTTGTTTTTACATCTATCTGTTCAAGATGAAAATCTTCTACTTCCACAAGACTTAAAATAGTCCTAATTGAAGTCATTTTAACAACAAGAGAAAATAGTTCATCAAAATATATACCTTTCTTTTGTGCAAACCCCCTTACAACAAGTCTAGCCTTGTATCACTTTTTGCCTCCATCTTATTCCTTCAACTTGTAAACCCATTTATTTTGTAATGCTCTTTTTTCTGTAGAAAATTGAACCAAATCCCAAGTATGGTTATTTACTAGGGAATCCATTTTCTCTTTCATGCCTTTATCCCATTTCCTTTTAGTGTCTACCTGCATTGCCTCTTCATAACATTATGGTTCACCAGAATCAATCAACAATAAATAATACAATGAAGGAGAGAATCATCCAGGGGATCTACTTAACTTGGTAGATCTTCTAACAACACTTGCAGGAGTTTGAGGTACCTGTTTCTCATGTTGTTGTACATTTCGATTTTTTGGTTCCTTTGGAATTTCTTTTTCAGTTATCTCATGAAGCATTGTGTATTCTAGTTTTTCTTTTTCCTATTTCTTTCCTTGCAAATTATATTTGTACATGACCTTCTCATTGAATATGACATCTCTACTCCTAATTATTTTGTTATTTTCATAATCCCATAAGTGATAACTAAAATCATTAACACCATATCCAATAAAAGTACACTTCTTGGATTTTCCCTCAAGATTTGTTCTATTTGATTTATCAATATGGACAAATGATTCACAACCGAAAGTCTTCAAAAAATAATAGTTTACCTTTTTACCTGTCCATGCCTCCTCTGGAATTCTACCATCCAAAGAGCTTGAAGTTGATCTGTTTATTAATTAAACAATAGTATCTACAACATATTCCCATAACTGTAAGGGAAAACCAAGATGCAATCTCATACTCCTTGCACGCTCCATGATTGTCTTGTTTATCCTTTCTGACACACCATTTTCTTGTGGTGTTCCTGGAACTCTCTTCTCTCTACGAATCCCATGTTATGAACAATAATCATCAAAATACTTGCTGAAATATTCACCTCCATTGTCTAATCTAACACACTTCAACCTTTTTCTCTCATTCTCAACCAAATCTTTCCATTTCTTAAAAGTATCAAAAACATTAGATTTTTGTCAAATGAAATAAACCCAATATTTTCTAGTTGCATCATCAATAAAAGTAACATAATAATGAGAGCCACCAAGAGATGATACCTGAGATGGTAACCATACATATGTATGCACAAGATATAACCTTTGAGTCTTCTTTTCTTTTCCGACTCTAAGAAATCTGAGTCTCTTTTGTTTTTCATAAACATAATGCTCACAAAAATCCAAATCAATTTGTTTAAGAACTGGCAACAATTTTTTTTTGTGAAGTATCTGCATCCCCTTCTCACTCATGTGTCCAAGCCTATGACGCCATAGTGTTGTATCGACTCTTGTAGAAGCTAAAGAGATAGAATATTCAGTATTACTAGTACATAAATACAATGTACCTGCCTTCTTTCATTTTGGTATCACCAATGATCATTTGGTGACCTTCCACACCTTATCTGTAAATATGGATAAAAAAACTTCACTTGCCAACTACCTTGTTGAAATTAGATTTTTCCTTAGATATGGAACATGTCTTACCTTTTTCAACAACCATTGGTTTCCATTGCTTTGCTTTATTTTTAACTTTCCCATTAACCAAGACTCAGAAGTATTATCTATAGAAAGAATTAAAGAATCTTGTAACAAATCACCTGTTACATTTCCTTCCTAATTTTTATCCTGTTGTCCATCTCTTTGTTTCTTTGGAGCTCCGTAGACTTTCTTAAGATGTCTTTTCTTCCCACAATTCCAACACTCTATCTTTCCAAAATCTAGATTTAGATCTGCCCATCCTACAATTCTCACGGCTCCTTGAGCTCTTTCTTATATCCTTTTGTATTCCCATGTTCTCCATGTTTAATGCATTACCTAATGTCTCACCTGTGATTTTCCGTCGCATTTCCTCACTAAGGATAACACCAACAACATCATCAAATTTTAAAGTGTTTGAACCATACATAAAGTTACTTACAACCATGACCAAGCCGTTCCAAATTTCTGGCAATGAGCACAAGAATAGAAGAGCCCTGACCTATTCATCGAAGTCCACTTTTACAGAACTTAGTGGATTAGTAATTGTATTAAATTCATTTAAATGATCTGCAAAAGACCCACCTTATGACATATGCATATTAAATAATATCTTTATTAGAAATACCTTAATATTGAAATCCACCGATGCTGCCAAGCTCAGCCATATCGTTCATAGTTCCTTTCTGTCGAGAACCTCCCATTCTTTGTCCTTCATGGTTGTTGGATTCTTTGCTATTCCACCGAATCCTTAGGAATAGATCCATAGGAACATATTGTTTCTCTCATAGTCTCCTCACTAAGAATACAATATTTGCAATGATACATAACCGCAATACATTTCCCTCATAAACAAGGGTTGCCTTATAGGAAAAAAAACCATAAAATAACTTCTACCACCAGATCTGCGACCTTATAATGAATTGTCCAGATTTACAATCAAATCACAATATATATTTACAAGGAATGTTTTCCTTCGGGGGCTTCTCCCTTGAACCCCCACCGGGGGCCCACTTGCCCTCGGACCCTGCAGAGGGGGTAACCCCCCACTACACTCCCCCGCATGGAGGAGTGAACATTCTTCTGGGATGTAAAGTCTTCATGGGGTATAAACATGGCTAGAAACAAAGACCTATGAATTAGAAAGATAATCAATCTCCAAAACCAACATCTTCCAACTGTAAACACAGAGGAATTAGGCCATAAGGAAGCTATTCTTCTTTCTAACCTTATTAACAAAACAAGGGACAATCTAATAGAGTAGAGATAGTTTATTTTGATATTAGAATAATATTATGTATGAAAAATACATAGGTCCCTTCTCTATAAAATGTGATCCAATGAACTAATAGAAGTTGTTGGATTATTTATGAAGAAAAAGTCTCTTTCTCTCATTTTATCTCTTTGTTCTAGGTTTAGGGTTTCTTTCTTTCTTGTTGTCTGTTGTTTCTCTCTAGCTACTACCACAATATTTCCTATCTCTGAACAATGGCCAGTGCACTCTCTTCTATCTCTTAATCCATCCTCTAACAAGTGCACCCTCTTCTGCAAGTGCACCTTCCTATGCAAGTGCATCCACTTTTGCAAGTGAACCCTCCTCTGCAAGTGTGCCTTCCTCTGGTGAGTGCACCCTCTTCTGCAAGTGCATCCTCCTCTGGTGAGTGCACCCTCTTTTTCAAGTGTGCCCTCCTTTTCAAATGTTCCCTCCTCTGCAAGTGTGCATTCCTAAACAAGTGCACCCTCCTATGGATCTCTCTTTCTCTTGAAGGGGGATCATGTACTCAATTATTTATTAATTTTGGATGTTTTTGTATAAAATACACATCTTCCCATGTGGAATATTCAACGGGTAGTTTCTTCCACTTAATGAGATACTCTGAAATTGATATATTCCTTAGCTGGAAAATTCTTGTGTCAGTGATAGATTCAGGCTCCAATATGATTTTTTCCTTCCTATTCAAGTTCTGATAATATAGTTTGAACTGGGATCTTGTCACTTATAACATTCTCTAAGCATGAAACATGGAAAAATAGTTATACTCACAAAGATGCAAGAAGCTCCAATTTGTATTCCATAGTACCAATCTTTTGCAACATCTTATAAATGCCATAGTACTTCGGTGATAATGTATTTTCCTTAGCTTGCTTGAGGGACATCTGTTTGAATGGTTGTAGTATTAAAAATACCCAATCCCCTACTTCAAAACTTCTTTCACTACGATGTTGATATGGTTATTGTTTCATGCAATTCTATTCCATGGTCAGGTTGTCCTTTAAGATTTGGAGAACTTGTTTTTGATGCTCGATGTGATCTTATACTACTTGAACCTTATATTTTTCTTTTAGAGAAGAAGTGATGGACGGTGGGTGATATCCATAAAGCGCCATAAATGGTGTCATTTTTGTTGGAGTATGAAAGAAAGTGTTATACCACCATTCTACCAAAGGTAACCACTTGAACCATTTTTTTTTCCATCAGAGAAAAATTAACAAAGGTATCCTTCCAAACATTTTTTCACTATCTCAATTTGTCCATTATATTGAGGATGATAAGATGAGCTATGAGCCAATTGAGTACCCGAAAAATAAAATACTTTTATCCAAAAATGTCTAGTGAAGATGGGATCTCTGTCACTTAAAATAATATTTGCGCTTCCATGTAGCTTTGAAATAAATCCATGAATGTGGTAGCAACTGTACTGGCTTTGAAAGGATGAGAGAGTGCACAAAAGTGTGCATACTTTGCAAGTCT
Organism: Picea engelmannii; assembly: GCA_009831015.1. NCBI lineage: Eukaryota > Viridiplantae > Streptophyta > Pinopsida > Pinales > Pinaceae > Picea > Picea engelmannii. The sequence goes on along the minus strand of ML801973.1, from coordinate 134,565 downwards.
ATTAGCAATCACCATGATGACACTTTTTCATTCCAACTTCGGTAACCCTATGATGACATCCATGGAAACCTCCTCCCATCACTGACTTGGAATGGATAATGGTTTTAAAATACCCGGGGTCTTAATTGTTTCCACCTGATTTTGTTGGAAAATTGAACATTCTACCACAAATATTTGAACATCAGTTTTAAGGCCATCCCAAAAACAATCCCTCTTAATCATGTGATAGGATTTAAAAAATCCTTAGTGCCCTCCTACCAGAGAGGTGTGAAATTACATAAGTATCTTTTGATTGAGTTGGGATTTCTTACATAAATATAAGCGATCTTTGTACCATAGTGAGTCAATTTTCCATGTAAATGTATCAGATGCACTGGAATATTGTTGCAACCTTTGAATGAGACTCCACACTTCTTCACCATTCTTTCATTCATCCCTTGATTTTATTATCTAATTAGTTTGGATGGTAGAGATAGCATAGATAAATTCCTCATCTTCATCCTTTCTTGAAAGTTAATTTTCCACAACATTTTTCTTCCCTTTTTTGTAGATAATTTCAAAGTCATAATCCGACATCTTGGTCACCCATTTTTTTTTCTCTTCTAAAGATAATATTTGTTCCAAGAATTATTTAAGACTATCATGATATGTTTTGACCTTGAAGTGCCTATCTATTAGTCAAGGGCACCATTTCTTCAATGAATGTAGTGTTTCCATCATTTCCATCTCATAAATGGATTTATGTAAGTCATTTCCCTTGAGTACCATTACCATCGGTGCAAAGTAAGAACTTTGGCTAGGTCTAATACTTCCAGCCTCTAACATTTCTTCAACCATACACTCAATTTCACTCTTATGATAATAAAGGTATCTATAAGGCCTGATGTTAGGAGGAACACTCCCTGGAATTAAGTGAATATCATATTCATGATCACGAGTGGGTGGAAGAACTATGGGAATATATTCAAATACCTTAGAATGTTTATGAATGATCCCTTGGATATCTAGGGGAATATATGGCATATATGTTTGAACATGTAGTGATCATAGTTGTACAATTACACCTTGATGCCCCTTTTTCAATAATTTTGTGATTCCATTGGAGCTTACCAACTTACTAGGTTTCCCTTGTGATACCCCTTAACTCAAATTCCTTTCCTTCCAATGAAAATTTCATGAAAAGTTATTGAAAATTAAAAGCCACTATTCCCAATGATTGTAACCATTAGACCCCTAGTATGACATCATCACCAGCCATGGGTATAGAAATCAATGGAATATTAATTATATATTCACCCATATTAAGATTGATCTTATGTCATTTTTCTGAACAATTGATAGTTACTCCATTTGAAATCATTACTTGAAACTATGGAATTGGATATATAAATCAATTGAGACCTTTGGCTAATTTATAGTGAATGAAATTATGAGTACTACCATAATCAATTAGCACTATTAAATTTTTATCTTTTATATATCCTTCGATCTTGAGGGTTTGAGAAGTGTTAGTTCCATCCAATGCATGACATGATATGGTGGGAGTCATCTCTTCAGAATAAATATCTTCTACATCTTCATGTTGATATGGCTCATATTCTTGTTCTCGTTCTTCTTCCTCTTCACAATCTATATAGAATAATTTCTTCTCACCACACTTATGTCCCTTATTGTAGTTGTTATCACAATTAAATCATAAACCTTTCTCTTTTCTTTCCTCCAATTGTTGAGGTGTCAACCTTGTAGGTTGAGGTTGTTTAGAAGAAGGAACATTATTCTCTCGATAGATGTTAGGGGTGGTCCTTCTAGTAGCCATAGACATATTTTTACTTTCAACATTTCTCGCCACCCTGAACACATTCTCCAATGATTTGGATTCCCAAAGGTAAACCTCATGTTGAATGTTATCCTTTAAAGTTCCTATGAAGACATCAATAAGGTGCTCATTTGGAATATATGTTACCTTATATTCAATCTTTGTAATTTATTAATGTGCTCCATAATTGAACAATTTTGCTTGAGATTTATCAATTGGATGAAGAAGGTATTTCTCCTTGTATCCTCTTAGTGCTCTATCATTCTTCTGTGAAACTTGTCCAAGTGAGAATTGATTTTCCAGAACAAACCCATCGATACAAGACAAAATGATTAGGTTCTAAATATAAGGATGCAATTTGTACCTTTTGCGCATGGGGCACATCATGTAGATAAAAGAACTACTCCATCTGAAGTATCCATGTAATTGGATCCTTTCCATCAAACTTCCTCATATCGATCTTAGGAAAGTGGTTGATCTTCAACCAAAAGATAGATTTTCTCCAGTCTCGATTCATCAGGAAGCTCATGGGATACATTTTCACTTTCAGGTGGCCTCTCTATTAGAACATTTTTAAACCCTTCCATGATATCCTATTTTAACCCATCCATCTTAGTATCCATCAACACTTCCATCTTAGCTTCATTTGAATCCATCATCTTTTGCAGTTCATCTTTTGTTACCACCTTATTTTGTAAATCATCTATGTTCTTGCGCATTTTTTCACCTTCATCAAGTGCCCAAGTAGGACTATCTGAGGGATTCTTTAGTGTATAATTTCCCTTTTTTGGTGGCATGTTGGCCAAGTATTACTGCAAGGTAGGAATTCCTAACTAGCTTAGGCAGTGGTCCTCACAGACAAGGGAGTGTCAGGTGTTATAGCTCTCTAATATACATGTGGGGTCCAACAATAGTACTTGGCCCAATATATAAGGGTAATAACTAAGGAGTCTTGACCATGCCCTTATCCGTACTATCTGACTACCCAAGTACTAGAGAGTGATCTCCCTAAGTGTTGTTCTTGATGTACTAGATCAACAAGATGACCAAATTGTTTACTCGATTGGTCTCGAGATTCTAGGGGGTCTCCTGATATACTCCACATACAGGGGAGCTCAAATCCATAGTAGTTTTTTCTAATTTTAAACCATTTGAAAGGGTCCTTCCTTTATACTCTAGGTACGTGGAAGAACCACATTGTAACAGGATTGCAGCACTAACAAGTAACTAAATATCCTACGTTTAGAGATGTTGGAAGAATTTTGTACCTAAAAATCCCTCAGATTCTCCCAAATTTATGTGATACTCCTTTTATCCCACTTTACTCCAATTTTTTAATCACCCAAATTGGACATTCTAGTCAAAAGATATGCAACTTTCTAAAAAACAAAACACACCTTTTAAAACCTTATTTGGAGATTGTTCAGCTAGCCGACCTTTCTTTTGTTGTAGCTATACAATTTTTGACCTTATATGTAACAACCCTAGTAGAATATATACTTAGGGATTATTGAGTAAAAGATTTATTAGGTAATTATTTTTTCTTACCATGTTAATAACTAAACAAAGATTGATCTAATGATATTAATTAAGTAGTTATTAATTAATTAAAGGTTATAATTTTGATTAATTAATTAATTAATTAAATACCTATTACATTTAATAACATGAGTATTAAATTTAAAAGATTAATAAGTTATATGGTTTAAATTGAAAAGGTTACGTACACAGAAAGGGATAACATATTAATTACGAGAGGAAAAAATAATAAAGGAAAGGATAAGGGGCATTAACTAGGGTAGGTAAGGAAGTAAATGCATGAGGCGGTGAAGGAAGGATATGGAGGGGGAGGAGGTTTACGAAGGGAGGATGATTCGACGGGAGATTTGGGAGGGATTTTTGGGGGCTCTCTTGGATTTGCAGAGAGGAGTTGAGTTCGAAAGTGGGAAGGTTTAGTACAGAGGCACTGTTTTGCTGGAGGTTTTGGGCATGGGGGCCAGGATATCTATATGATATCCTGGAGCTAGGTATTTGTCCTATTTGGCAGGGAGAATAGTAGGTTTGGGCAGTGTTTACACAGTGCAGCAGCGGTCAAGAAGGCAAGTGGACAAACGAAGGGTTATTAGCTTCAGACCCAGGGATTTAAAATTTTGTAATTGTTTTTATTATGTTAGAAAATTTTAATATTCGTTGTTAAATCTATATGTGAATGTGCTCAATTAAAGGAATTTGATGAATTTTACTATTTTGCTCAATATAAAGGAATTATTGAATTTTACTGTTATGTTGTAGAATAGATTGATGTTAATTAAATAGGCCACTACAAATGGTATCAGAGCCTTGGTTCAAAATATGGAACCAAGGGCCTACCTACCTACCTACCCGCCTACTCGATTTAGTAATGGAATTGTACCCACCCAAAAAAAAAAAAAAAAATTTGATAAATCTGAGACTTAAGGGCCAAATTCCCAGCTCCAACTCCATCTATGCCTAACCTGCGAACCAAACATAGGAATTTTAATACAAAATAAAAAGAAAAATGAAATACATATTGAAAATGTAGAAAAAAATAAAAAAAATAAAAAAAATTACCAAAGTAAAACAAGCAACTAGGATTGTTACATAAATTATCATAGCAGAAATAGGGCTCTATCCACTATAAATGGAAGCACAAACAAGATTAATGTTATACCAGAAGAGGGTAAGGGAAATGCAGGAGCGAAGGATACCTGCACAGTTTAGTAAAGAAGTACTAGAAAGAAGAAAGGAAACATGACAATTGCAGTGCAAAAATGGTTGGAGGACTGGAATATTGTAGAAAGGCACTGTCGTAGAGATAGAAAAGAACTAAGAGGACACCTTCAGAACATCTTTAGAATGGGAAAGTGGAAGAGTAGAGCCCAAAGAAAACAACCATATTATATCGAGCAATTCAACTACAGGTGTGAAATAAAAATCCAAGAATAAATGTTAGTTAACATTGTTGGTCAACATGTCTTGAATGGAGAAGAAAACTCTGGAACAGATAAGAACGAACTCACACATGTTCAGCTACAAAATAGGGAGATGGCAGGTACCTAAAGAATATTGGGAACACAAGACGTGCCAGATATGTGAATTAGAGGAGATCAAGACAGAGCTTCATTTCCTCATTGGTTGTAATGGCTACAAACACATCAAAAGAACAGTACTAAAGGAAATCAGTTGGATAGAGTTATTTCAGACCAACCAGTGGGAAATTTCAAATTACTGGGAGATGGGCCACCTAGATGATGAACCGCGGGAAGAAGCTCTTGAGAGTGGCTAGCGTCCCCATAAGGGGCATACAGATGAATACACCTACAGAGGGTAATGGAACATCAAGCTTCACCCCCACATATATGTATTCCCTATCATGTTTTTGTTTTTGTTTTCTTTGCTTGGATTGTATTCTCCTTTACCCATAGCTAGACATTCACTTTTCAAAATGTTGGCAATTTGATGATGTAATCTCTATCCCATAGACTACTTAGTCTCATGGACACTAATTCCTCATCTCTCACACACTATCACATTTCTCACGTGGGTCTAAAATTCAGTCACAATATTCACAATATAACATATTACATTCCAACAACAAAAGATTGCATGTTTGGACTCTTCTCTAGAACTATCATCGCTTCCCTGTCTTTAGTCTCCCTAGAAAGGAGCCTAAAATTCATGATCAACTGGCTTGACAAACTAAATGGTCAACTGTGCCACATACAATAACCCAATACAAATAGATGACTCAAACTGTGGGCCTGTGTACATAGTAGATAAGATAACCATTTTCTTGCTGCCACGGGATTTTGTTTTAAAGAGCAATCAATTGTATAGAATCTCTCTGTAGAGAATGAAATTTGAGTTACTAAAAAACATATAGGGCTATGAAGTAGAGATGCAACAAGTCAACTTTGGCCTAATTGTAAGAGGCTTACAATTTCCAAACAAAGCCCCTGATACCAAATCCCACCCAAAGAATCACATGCAATGAAATACGTCCTAAACCCAACACTGGATGTACTCCAATATAAGAAATATCGTATAGTCTTACCAATTTAAACCAATATATCGTTTGCCCTAGAATTATTTCACAGTAATTAAGAGCTCACAGTATTTTCAAGCGAAAACATCAACTGCATAATCAACACAAAATACCAGACCAACATTGGACCATAGAATTGGAAGCGAACAAGGCCAACCGGTGTGCATATTTGGAAGATGATGTGCAAAAATATTGTCGGCTAATTGGAACTACTAGAAGATGCATCTATCTATGAAAATTGGAAATGATTGGTAAAAACAACGTACCCCAGAAAAACCTTAGAAAAAAAAATCCTTCGAAACATCACCCCTTCAAAAACAAAATGGAGCAAACACACATTTCTAAAGCCAAAGCCACACTCGAGCTCGAAATGTTTAGATTCAAATGACAAAATCCATGCAGCGAAGAAAACAATTATACAGTGAACAACTAAAATTTTCCAGAAGAACAAAATGAAAAAAAAACCCCGCCAACTCGCGACTCACCCCAAAATTCCATTTTCATGAGTAGAATTCGTTGTAGAAGGTTATATTGCGGAGAAAAATTGATGGAGAAAATAATGCAACAAACAATCACTAAACCCATTGCTCAACGCATTGCCAAGGGGGAGGAGCTCGCGACCATTACCAGAACTTCGCCACCGTAGCAGAGAGGGAGAAGCCGAGGGCGCATTTGCATAGGGAGAAAGAGAGGCGGCAATGATGGAGTGTTAGGTTTGAAGTATGCGTATGGTTCGAAGAGATGGAAGTTGTAGGGTTTTAGGGTTAGGTATGAAGAGTAAGCGGGAAGGTGGGGGCACGTGGGCCTCATGCGAGGACCCACTGCCCGACTCTAGTTTTTTTTTTTATTATTCATTTATTATTTTAATTTTTTTTTCTTTACTTATGTTATGTCTAACTTAGGTTAAATATTAAAATATTAATGTTTGATTTATTTTAAATATTAAAAGTTAATTTAAAAAAAAAATCATTTTAATATATATGATTTGATAAAAAAAAAAAAAAAAATTTAAAACCTCCACGAAGTGGCACCCATGGGAATGGAACTCGTGACCTATTGAAAACAAACCAAATGCTTCCACCAATAAGCCAAACATGTGACTTGAAATTAAATGTTTTGATTTGAAATTAATATTAAATTTAAGCTATTAAATTTTAATTTAACGTTAAATGCTAAATATAATTTAATTTAATGTTAAATTTTAATTTTCATAAATAGAATATAATTTAAATTACATATAGTTAATTTAGAGTTTAAGTTTTATGATTAATTAATGTTAAGATTAATTGATCATGTTTTAATTAATTGATTATGTTTTAAATTAATTAAGTACTTTTTCTTTTAAATGAGTAAAACAAAAAAAAAATTGAATTATTAAAGGGTTTTGAACCCACGACCCCCACCAAGCAAAGAGCCTTAAAAAGAACACTAACACCAACGCGCCACACATATTACTTTTCAAATAAATTCGCATATGAATAGTTTAATTATCAATAATAGCAAGGTACTATCCTGAAGAATAATCTCCGATTATCCAAGCGTCAGGCTCATGAGACCTTACACACAACTCATCGAGCCAAGTGCCAAGTGCCTTGATAAATGAAAAAAAGTTATGAACAATAAATCTGACCCATTGATTGTGGAGGACGACTAAGAATATGCTAGCATCTTCAATGCATAGCCATCAGATAACGGTTTAAGGTTCAATAAGATTAAAAGATTAATAATTGTGCCCATTGTCAATAGGTGTACGTCTTCCGGCGTAATTTAATAAACATAAGGTCAGAAATCACTTTAATCAAGTTGTAAGCGAAAAGTTAAAAGGTCTTAGATTAGGACAAGCGGGAAGGAGGCAACATATGCACTAGGAGAGTAAGCATAGGAAGTGGCGAGTATGGCGCAAGGCTAGCGTAGCTACAGGGCAAGGGAACCAATAATTGTTTTCATAGGGGCAAAGAAATCAAGCTTAGATGCTTAATCCTAACCCTAACCTAGCCAAATCCCTAAAGGAGTAATGTTTGTTTATAGACAAGTAAAGAAAACTTACGCCTAACCCTGTTTCTAGTTTGAGTAGCACCAATTTAAAACATCCTAGAACTCACCCTGACAACTTTGGTTGATGCAGGTTAAAGCATACAGGATGGTCAAGACTCGAAGGAGTCGAGGCAGGGGAGCGCCATCCCAAGCACCGCCAACACCACCAACGCCACCTCCACCATCACCCAAACTAGCCCTCATACTACGCTCGTTGGAAGCCATTAACGAGACTTTAAAGGGGAGACAACAGGCAGGGACTGAAGTGGAACCCCCATCGTCTGGAATGGGTAATCCAGAAGCATCAAGGGATTCAGGGGGAGGACCTCCACCTGAAGACATCACGCGAGAATTGTAGAAGATCAAACTTTCAGAGTTTGTCGGGGGTCGCACCAGTGAACGCGCGGAAGCATGGTTGGAAGGCATGACTAGGTGTTTTTCCTTAAGGGACTATGCGTCCAACTTAAAGGCAAAGATTATCATTTTTCAATTAAGAGACAATGCCTTGAACTACTGGGGCAACCTAGAAAGACAACTACACCTTACCCCAGACACAATATCTTGGGAACTTTTCAAGGAGAGGTTCCGAAGGAAATATCTACCAACGTACTACGAGGAATAATAGGTAGGGGCATTTCATGCCTTAGTACAGGGAAATAGAACTGTTGAAGAATATGAGATCAGGTTTATGGAACTGGTCAGATATGTTTCGTATATGGACAATGACCAACGATAGGCAGAGCACTTTGTCTATGGATTGAACCCTAAGATAAGAACTATGGTGCATATGTGGAAACCATCTTCAGTAGCGGAGGTGGTGGAAAATGTGCGTTACGCGGAAGAACACATGAACTTAACCGGGGGTACAAGACCGACATTTCTGCATCGCCCGGGATTCGCAGGAAAGGCCCCGAGGACATTTCCTAAGGGAGGGGGCTCAAGGCCACTACCATATGGTAACAGAGTCGCACCAAGGATAGTAGCTACAGGGATTTCAATGGCAGTGAGTGCAACATCTCGTTCATCGCCAACGGTGCAGACAGGTCCATGACCATCTCAGGGAACATCTAGTAGGGGTAGGGGTTCCAGGGGAAGGAACTCATTTCAGAGACAGACACATGATAGTGCACAGGTTCAATCTCGTGTTACCTGTTGGGGGTGCAGAGGACCCCATTATCAGCGTGACTGCCCGGAGCTACAATCAAGTTTCATGCATAGAGAAGGAAAGGCACCGATGGGGAGATCAAGTAGCAGCCACCAGATTTACGCAGTGGTTAATAACTACCAGGCTAAACATCAATCCACGGTGGTGGAGTCATCAGTTACGCTAAATTATATCAATGTTAAGATTTTGTTTGATTCTGGTGCGACAGATAGTTTCATTTCACCATCTGCATTAGAAAAGAGTGAGTTGGCAGCCTACGAGCACGATGACTTTAAACAAGTCGATATGGCTTCAGGGGAAAAACAAGTAGTGGGACCTAGTGTCGATAATTGTATAGTAGACCTGGGAGTCAATACTACCAGGTTAAAGGTATACGTCATTGCTCTCGGGGCGTATGACCTAATCATTGGAATGGATTGGTTAGTAGCTCACTGAGCTTTCGTAGATTGTTTCGCAAAGAGGATGCTTTGTGTTGACGATGAAGGAAGACCAGTGGAGATCCAGGGTGTACAGAGAAAAGTGTCATTATGCTTTATATCAACTATGAAGGTTAAGCGATGCTTGAGACAAGGGTGTCGATTGTATGTAGTGGAAGTAGTGAATGAAAGAAAGGGACCCTCATTGGATCAGTACCCGGTATTGTCAGAATTTCAAGATGTTTTTCCGAACGAGTTACCGCGGTTACCTCCTGAGAGGGAGCTTGATTTTACTATTGAGCTAAAACTTGGTGCAGAACCAATCTCCAAGACTCCGTATCGGATGAAAGTGCCAGAACTTTGTGAATTGCAAATGCAGTTGAAAGAGTTACAGGACTTAGGGCTAATAAGGCCCAGTGTCTCACCCTGGGGCGTGCCAGTAATTTTTGTAAAGAAGAAGGACGGATCCTTACGACTATGTATAGACTACAGGGACTTGAACCGTGCTACAGTGAAAAATAGGTACCCAATGCTGCGAATAGATGACCTATTCGATCAGATGAAAGGAGCAGTGGTATTCTCCAAGATTGATTTGCGATCAGGGTATCATCAGTTAAGGATTAAGGAAGGTGATATCCCAAAAACTACCTTTCAAACTCAGTTTGGACATTACGAGTTTGTTGTAGTACCTTTCAGATTGACCAATGCACCAGCAGTATTCATGAGCCTCATGAACGGCATATTCCGGAAGTACTTAGATTGTTTTGTACAAGTCTTTTTAGATGACATCCTCATCTATTCCAAGAATGAAAGAGAACATGATGAACACTTGCGAATAGTGTTTTCCTGCCTTAGAGAGAACAAATTGTATGGGAAGTTGTCGAAGTGTTCATTCTTCCAGAAAGAGATCCACTATTTAGGTCATATCATTTCTGGCGAAGGAATCTCTGTGGACCCGGAAAAGGTAAAGGCCATTATGGAGTGGTCAGTGCCGAAAAATGCCCATGAGGTGAGAAGCTTCATGGGGCTAGCAGGTTATTACCGGATATTTGTGGAAGGATTCTCAAAATTAGCAAAACCCATCACCACTTTGCAACACAAAGGGGTCAGGTATGAATGGACAGTAGAGTGTGAGAGTGCATTCATTGGGTTTAAGAGGTTACTAACTAGTGCACCAATTCTACGAGTGTCGGATATGAAAAAGGACTTCACAGCCTGCACAGATGCCTCGAAGCAAGGGTTGGGGGACGTGTTGATGCAGGATGGAGGAGTGATATCCTATGCATCAAGGAAGTTGAAGAAGAACGAAGAGTTATACGCGACTCATGATTTAGAGTTAGCAGCTGTAATGCTAGCTATGAAAATTTGGAGGCACTATCTTGTGGGGTGAAACTTTGAGCTCAAAACAGACCATCAAAGTTTAAAACATCTCGTCACTCAAAGAGATTTGAATGCCAGGCAAAGGCGATGGAGTGAGTTTATGAGTGATTACAATTTTGGTATTTCGTACATCAAGGGAAAGGAAAATGTGGTCACAGATGCCTTCAGTAGGAGACCACGTATCTTCTCCTTAGTAACCTTAAAGGTCAATCTGAGAGAACATGTGTTGACATAACTCCCAGGAGACAATTGGTATTTAAAGGTTACTTCAAACCTCCAGAGCCGGAGGTAGTTAGACCCAAAGTATGAAGGATATAGTCTAGAAACAGATGGACTGTTAAGATATAAAGAAAAGATGTACATCCCTGAGAATGGGGATATTCGAAGCATCATACTAAAGGAAGCCTATAGAGCACTTTATTGTGCGCATTCAGGTGTGAAGAAGATGTACGCAGATATGAGGAAGCTCTTCTTTTGGGTAGGCATGAAGCGTGATGTAGTCCATTTCATCGCCAAATGCCTAGAGTGTCAACAAGTGAAAGCCGACCACCATCACTCGACATGCCTCCTACAACCACTTGATGTTCCTATGTCCAAATGGGAAGTCATCTCTATGGATTTTGTTGTGGGGTTGCCGCTCACATCCCATAGACACAATGATATTCTTGTGATAGTGGATAAGTTAACCAAGAGTGCTCATTTTATTCCAGTTAGAGACACTTTCGATGTCACTGATGTGGCACGTGTGTTTGTAAGCGAGGTTTTCCGATTGCATGGGATACCTAAGAAGATCATCTCAGATAGGGACTCCAGATTCACTTCTAGGTTTTGGACAAGTTTACAGTCAGCGTTGGGGACTCAGTTGAACTTAAGCACAACTTATCATCCTGAAACAGATGGGAAAACGGAGAGAGTAAATCAAGTCATGGAAGACATGCTTAGGATGTATGTAATGGATAATAAAACCCAGTGGGAGAAGTACCTACCTTTGGTAGAGTTTACCTACAATAAAAGTTATCATAGCTCCATCGGAATGCCACCCTATGAAGCTTTGTATGGGAGGCCATGCATAACACCATTGAGTTGGGATAGACTAGAAGACCGAGTAACAGTTGGGCCAGAATTGATTCAAGAAATGGAGGAACAAGTGATTCAGATTAGGCAGAGACTAAAGGAAGCACAGGATAGGCAGAAAAGCTATGGAGATGCACACAGGACCGACCGAAGTTATGAAGTGAGAGACCAGGTTTTCATTCGTATCAGGCCTAATAAGAGTACCATACGGTTCGGGAAGGGGACAAAGTTGTCACCTCTATTTATAGGACCATTCAGAATCCAAGAGAAAATTGGACCCGCTGCATATCGTCTTGTACTACCACCCCACTTGCATAAAACTCATAATGTATTTCATGTATCTGTTTTACGTCATTATGTTGCTGATGAATCACATAAACTAAATTGGAAGGAATTGCAGGTATTGGACGTGGGAACCCTCACGGTAGAACCGTTATGCATATTGGACCGTAGATTCCAATAGCTCAGGAACCGTCTAGTAGACCAAGTTAAGGTCCAGTGGGACAAGTATAGTCCAGGATCTGCTACTTGGGAAGACGCTGAGACACTACGGTGAGACTATCCCTCACTTTTTTGACCACCTCGAGAACATGTTTCTCGAAGGTTGGGTGTATGTAATGCCACCTTTTGACTTAGACAACGAGGATTACCTGGGGCCTATATACTTTATTTTCTAGTCACAGTGAAACTATTATGCGATACACTTAAACTTTAAAATTTATGAACCTTTATGAATGTTTAAATGTTGTTGATGATGATGTATATGATGCGATCTACTACGTGCATGCAAATTTTATGAATGTTTAAATGTTATTGATGATGATGTATATGATGCGACATATTGTGAGAATGTGAATTTAATGAATGTTTAAATGCTATAAGGATGATGTTGGATATGATGCAATCTATTTTGGGTAAATGATAATCTTATGAATAGATGTCGAAATTGAATTATGGGATATTATGAGATCTATTTCTAACTGGAAAACTTTGATGTTAATTTATCGGTACAGGGATACCAAATTAAAATGATGATAGTATGCAATTACATGATGATAATGTATAGAAATGTATGATTTTGTGTTACAGACTAATTTGCAGGTTATGGGCTATGAAATAGCCAAGGGATAAAGATGATGAAAGTGGATATCATGACCACTAGCCAAGAAACACTATGGTATGAATATTGTATGAGGGATTTATATTGGTTTGGATGCATTGCTATGATATGTGGACCAGTGCATGATTTTAGGTGATGACACTTCCCAAAACCGAATAAATGATGAAAAAACCTCCAGCAACATGGTGCCACTGTGTATTCCATTGTAGGGTGTGGACCCTAGTCCTGTTAAGAGGGGTGGAGGCATTTCCCACCATGTATCCTCCATTGTAGGGTGTGGACCCTAGTTATGATTAGGAGGGGTGGAGGCATTTCCCACCATGTATCCTCCGAAACTTGAAGTCATGGGAGGACGGTGTTAGTTCACGCTCCCCAAGATGTGTGATGATGACTGTCAGATGCCTGCTAGGGAAGCTTGGTCGAGATAGAGACACTTCTGCTTACAGGTTCTATTTGGAGTTAGGTCAATATAGTTGATGCTCCAAGATAGTCTAGCAGAGGAAGGATAGGAATGGAGATGGAAGTAGGTTAGGGA
>ML801973.1:80519-120615 GCA_009831015.1 Picea engelmannii | reverse complement strand
CTAGTATGTATGAGTTTTCTTGACTTACTTACTGATAATGTCGGTTACTTGTTATGAATGTCTGAACCAGGTTTCTTTTCCTTTGTACCATAAGACACCTTAACTTCGGGACAAAGTTTCCTGAAGGGTGGGTGTATGTAACAACCCTAGTAGAACATATACTTAGGGATTATTGAGTAAAAGATTTATTAGGTAATTAATTTTGCCTACCATGTTAATAACTAAACAAAGATTGATCTAATGATATTAATTAAGTAGTTATTAATTAATTAAAGGTTATAATTTTGATTAATTAATTAATTAATTAAATACCTATTACATTTAATAACATGAGTATTAAATTTAAAAGATTAATAAGTTATATTGTTTAAATTGAAAAGGTTACGTACACGGAAAGGGATAACATATCAATTACGAGAGGATAAAATAATAAAGGAAAGGATAAGGGGAGTTAACTAAGGTAGGTAAGGAAGTAAATGCATGAGGCGGCGAAGGAAGGATATGGAGGGGGAGGAGGTTTACGAAGGGAGGATGATTCGATGGGAGATTTGGGGGCTCTCTTGGATTTGCAGAGAGGAGTTGAGTTCAGGAGTGGGAAGGTTTAGTACAGAGGCACTGTTTTGCTGGAGGTTTTGGGCATGGGGGCCAGGATATCTAAATGATATCCTGGAGCTAGGTAGTTGTCCTAGTTAGCAGGGAGGATAGTAGGTTTGGGCAGTGTTTACACAGTGCAACAGCGGTCAAGAAGGAAAGTGGACAAATGGAGGGTTATTAGCATCAGACCCAGGTATTTAAAATTTTGTAATTGTTTTTATTATATTAGAAAATTTTAATATTCGTTGTTAAATCTATATGCGAATGTGCTCAATTAAAGGAATTTGATGAATTTTACTATTTTGCTCAATATAAAGGAATTATTGAATTTTACTGTTATGTTGTAGAATAGATTGATGTTAATTAAATAGGCCACTACATTATAAGTCTAAAATTTAAGCTTGAGGTATCCTGATGTGTCTTATTTCCAACCCCACAAGTTAGAAAAATATTGGATTCTCCAAGATAATTCTATGATAACTTTCCCAAGATGTGTTGATGTTTTCCCTTTCAGGAGAGCGAACTTGTACAACTTGCTGCATGTCATTGTCTTCAGCTCAAAACTTGAAATTTGCACCAGTAAAAATTAGATCCATAAACTAACCAATTGAATAGGTCTCAGTCAATTTGGAGGTATGTAGATTTATATATAACAGTTTTCCCAAGAAGACCTGGTTTAGACTAAAATATGGACCAACCCAAAACCTTAATTTCTTCAGAGAATAATTTTCATAGTATTGTGATTCAAGGGATGAAATTTTTATAAAATATACTTCATTATTCCACCTTCATGTTATAACAATTTAAGAACCTGAAACCAAGACAAAAACAATTGGGAGAGAAAATGGCAAGAAGATTTGTTTCAAACTAGTTTCAGGACTAGTAAAAAAACCTAACTTGATCAGACTGTATCTCCAAAAATATAACGAACCAAGATATAAATTTTGACCCAAGTTAGTCGTATAGGTCTTCTCTACACCATATAAATTCTATATCCCAAAAACTTCCAAAACCATTGTTGTACTGAAAATTCCAAGAAGACTTTTTTTGATGAAGCGAGTCCCGAGGATTGTATAGATCTGATATGAAATGTTAAGAACCAAATATCAAAATAGGATAGAAAATTTGGAATAAGTACTCCATGCCTTGAAAAAGAGATAAATTCAAATAATAATCCTCTTTGAGGGGGCAAACTCCTTATACATCACAAGAATTCACAAATACAAGATGATTATGTTGGCCCTTGACCAAGTTTTGAAGAGTACTTGGTCACATTTGACCACTTTTGGGACCGTGAAAGCTTGCCAAGGAAGGAGCGCAACGTGAAGTAGAAAATAAGGAAGCAAGACCTATTTTGAGATCCATTTTAGGGTTTTGGGTTGATGTAACGGGAAAGGGATGTCAGCCCATGGGTTTACCCACGTTTAGGCCCATTTTGTAATCTATAAATAGGAAATATAGATAGTAAGATAGAGGAGATAGTAATGTAATACATCTGCATGGTGTATGAATGAAATCTTAGTGCTAGTATTTGGATTTGTGTGATCAGATGTATCTTAGAGAGATCTGTGCATGAGATCGGAGAGCTAAGTGAAGATTATTATAGTTGGATGTTGAGGAGCAAGGAAGAAGGATCTAGCGAGCTGTGAAGATCTTCTGTCCTGTGCGAAGTAGGGATCATTGAAGCTCTGTGTTGTAACTACTTGACCAAGATAATATAAAGAAGACTTTTTGTACGTAGCCCCAGGGTGGGGGTGAACCATGGTAACTCTGTGTATTGTGTTGATGTGTTTGTATCTCTCTTGCTAAGCTATCTGATAGGTTTAGATAGATTTATTAATTCTTTGTGCTTATGAGATATGAATGCATGCTAGATATGATACATATGATGCTAGGTGCTTAATCTATTGAGTATAACCTGTTCATCATTGCTAAGTGATAGATATGAGTAATTACTGTGGTTCTCTGTGCTTTCTGCAAAGTGTATTAATGAATGTATGTTAGGAAATAACTAATACTAAGTGCGTTGTAAGAAAGATAATCATAGATTTGTGTCCCAGCTAAGGTTGCAGACACCTGAGTCCTGCAACAACCCCTGCCTCTACCTCGGGTGAGACTTCATATTCTTCGCAGGTGTTTCCGAAAGGGTTGGTAGTTAGGGTTTTGTTGGTGCGCTCTTAAGAATTGAAACTTGGGTCTTCTCCTATGCCAACAAATGGTTCCGTTGCCGGGACCTGGAACTGTGATTGCTAGGAACTGAAGCAGAAAAATATTTGTGCGAAATAAGCTCTGTGCGTAGATTTGTTTCCCTAGTGCACAGTGTTTTGTTTGACCTGTGAAGATATGTGCCAAGAAAGAGGTCAGATATGAAGAGAAAGAGGTCAGATATGAAGAAAGAGAGGTCAAATCTGAAGAAAAGAAGTCAGATCTGTGAAGAAAGAGGATAGATCTTCAAGAAAAAGGTAAGATCTGTGAACTCTATGCCCTGATAAAGGTAAGAATAGTTAAAAGTCTTAGATATGGAAGCTTTGTACTCTGTAGAAGTAAGATAAGTGAAATTTTTGTTTCTAAAGCATGGATCTAGGTATGTTTGATAGATTTTGTCCTAGCTTCAAAACTGGGGCATTGTTAGATGAAATAAAGTTTGATATGAATAGATCTGATAAGTATAGTGATAGATATGTTATACCTATGCATAGAAAGAATGTCTGGACTAACAAGTGGATGTAGGATCCTAGAAAAAGTTTTTTGCAGGCTAGCTACCATGATCCTGGTGCGTAGTAAAAAAGAAGTTGGGGATCATTTAAGAGAAAGAGAGGATTAACCCTCTGTTACAGTTGCAGAAGATCGAGACATCTTGCTAAGGAATGCCCTGGTAAGAGATCTAGGTTCCTCTATTGTAAGGCTATGGACCATGAAGTATTGGATTGCCCTAGAATGATTGTTAGGCTTAAGAAGATGAATATGGAACAAGCAAACCCTGAGGTAGATCAAAAGACCAAGATTATAGAAGAAACCCAGAAAGAATAAAAAACGATATTACTACAGATGAAACATACCTTGAATGACCACCGGCATGTTAGGTTATCAGAGATCTTCAAATAAAAGGAGAAAATCGAAGCAAGAATAGGGGAATTTGACATTGATTGTACTCTTGATGAAGAAACACAACTAAAAATTATGCCAGAAATAACTTGGGAAGCTATAGGAAATCCTGTCATGACCCCTTCCCTAGGAGGAACAAGTTTCTTCAGAGGAAAGCTAGTAAAAGTATGTGGAAGGCTCACCTAGATACCTATAACTGTCAATGGAACTTCAACAGAGGAAGAATTTGAGATCATTAAATTTGTTGAAAACAACACCCTATTTACCATGCCCATAGGGAAACCCTAGATTGACAGAGAACATACTAAACGAAGGGAAGAAGAAAAAGTTTTGGAAAAGAAGAAACAAGAATTAAAAGAATTGATGACCAGAAGGATCACTCACTTGATTGAAAAACAGAAGAGCAGATCACAAATATTTAATATTAGTACCTCTGATGGTGAAGCTAAGAGAACACTTGAGGATCCGCAGAAGATCGACTTACCTATTGTTGATACAGAAGAGGTATTATCAAGGAACCCTCGGAAAGAGTTTCCACAGCACGAAGTAACTAAGGCCATAGAAGATAAACATCATAATGGTAAAAGAATTACTGAGACGAAACTCACAGGGAAGAAGGCTAGGAAGTTAAGAAAGAAAATGGATAATACTATAAGGTTACAAGAGGTTCTAGAGGACACTTCGCTACAAGAAAAGTTGCAGAATTGGAGCTTCGCCAAGATATCAGAACAACGACATAGAGTACTTCACCATGATGAAGCAATATAGCCATTGGAACCGATATACCCGTTCGACCGCCACTCCAAACGGATTGAAAAGAAGTTATGGGTTACCATTAGACTGTTGGACCTCACATTAATGGATATATCAATGGTCATGGAAGTTTCATATCCATTGCAAGCAGTTCGTTGCAGAGTTACTTACTTATTCCGTCGCACCATGGTCGAAAGACACTTTTTCCAATTGAGAACTTGAGATGACAGAACAGCCACATTGTGAAACAGTGATTACTACAGCTTTACTCTCTAACTGATTATGGTATTGACATTCCATTGACAACCTGAGATAGTGATCCCAATATTACATGTCCGATGAGCTCAGCGCAGCAAAAGAATCGATGAGAGAAGTACTTTCTAGCTTAAGGATAGAAATTTAGTCATGTCAGAAAGAGGAATGTCCACCGGAGTCTAAGCCTCATCGTCGAGAGGAGTGGCAGCCTCCCCATTGACTACTCGGGCTGGAACATATCAAGCCGACGTAGAGGCAAGAACTAAGCATAGACACGATGCAGACAACACAAGGATAGTGCCAACCATTCTACCTACTTACATTCCCCCTTTAAGTGGTGATCTTAACAAGGACAGTGTCCCTTGAGACTTTGAATACACCCTAATCACTTCATATCTACCGAAAGGAGTTTGCACCTACCACATAGATCAAGACAAGGTTACATCATTGAAGTGTTGTGACTTCAACCTAGGAGACCATAAAGCCTACAACATGCTCGCACCATCTAAGTATTTAAAAAAGACTAAGGGCCACAATCCAAATATCATCCCTCAACAATGGACGATGAACCTTGCGGAGTCTACTCTGCTCAACATCATGAAAATACCGCACTATGGCAGACATCAGGAGGTGACTGCTTGTGTGAAATTGTTGCTAGCAAGTTACCATGGAGGATACCTATGGTTGAACTGTTGCATAACTGTTGATCCGGTGCTTATGAACAAGATTATCGCGCATAGCATGTAGGGTCCTGATCTCCATGAGTACTACCCTGGGAAGAGTGCAGACCGCTCACTTTCATAGAAGATTAAAGAGGCGTATGACAATGTTGAAAAATGCATGCAAGGTTACAAGGTAGCCTCTATCGAGAGTGGCATAGTGTGCCTCGCATGTCAGCTGATAGCAGGGAAGTTGGTCTGTAAGAATAGACCTATGCAAGTATCATGCTCCGTAGTGGACCTCGTCGGAGAATGCACAGAAGGACTCCATATGAATTGGGTAAAGTATTTGGTCGATCAGCTAGAGATTGACTATAGAGAAGCCCAGGACCAGGGTCATGAATTCCATTTTAGCTGGCTGCTGATATTGATCTGCTTTGTTGCATGGGAGATACTGGAAGGAGAAACTTTCCCAGACCTCGTCCCATTCGAACTGTTAGCTGCGAAGTTCAGTACCTTGTGGTACTCGACAGACATGAGCAAGCAGTGGCAGTCAAATGCCATTTTTCACAGATACTATAACCAACTGAAAGAAACTATAGGGGGTGCACCTCGCATAACCCCAAACACTTTACAAAGGTTTCGACCTTTGATAAAGTTTAGCGTGGACCACCACTTTATCTACCTAAATCCACGTGCTGATTAACACCAGGAACAACTACAGTCCTATTATAAGCTGACTGAAGAAGACTTAGAAGAAATCACCAAGGAATAGTTGGTGGACCTCCTTTTTCCAACAGATCCAGGAGACATTTCAGATATTGATAGCCCAGAAACTGTGCAGGACACACCTAGGACCAGTAAGACGTAGAAGACAAAGAAGACAAAGGAGGTGAAGAAAACTGAAGATGTTCAAGATGTGGAGAGTATCTCTATAAGGACAACTTCTGTCACACCAAATGAAGAGGTAACGACGAAGACCTAGAAGAAGTTGAACAACAACCAGAAGATGAAATCGAAGTTATAAAGAATAGAAAAGGGTCACCTTCAAAGTCTTCCTCTAAGAAGAAAGAAAAAGAGACCGTGACCAAGATGAAGACCACGCTCAACCTCGATGACTTCAACTTTCTCCTTACAACTTTGAATGAAGCCATAGAAGAAATTACAAAAAAGAAGGAGGCCAAGAAACAAACGATGTACGACATAATTGAAGTCAAGTTCCAAGGAGTAAAATGAGCCCTCCAGTCTAACCATGCAGTCTCCACTGTCTCTATGCCAGAAGGAACACCCGAAGCAGGACATGAGTCATTTCAACTTCGTAGGATTGTCGACCTAGTGAAAGTACGCCTTTGAAAAGAAGAAGAAGTAACAATGCAGGCCACCCATTCCCTAAGGCATGCACACGAGGAAATCATAGAGCAACGCCAAGATGCACAACAAGAGAAGGAGGGAATCCAAGAGAAGTATGATAAATATCGTGCAAAGATCCAAAAGGAGAAGGAGAAACTTCTCGCGAAGCAAATCAGGATCGAAGAAGCTGTCAACAAAGAATTTCTCTCTATAACTGGCTTAGAACAGAAGGAAAAAGAACCCATAGAATGCCAAGTAATGAAGCTTACTGAAGTCATTCAGCAACTTCAACAAAGAGTAGTAGAAGTAGAGCTCCAAGCTATACCGAGTACTCCACAAGAATAATGTGACCAATGGGAAGTGAATGCCCGAAGTACAGTAGAAAGGATTAAGGCACTCACTGAAGAATGTAAGAAATTAAGTAGTAGAAGTGCGAATATACATGAGAACCTATCCGATAACCTTGAGTTGCATAAATTGGAGTCACAGCTCCAGGAGGTGAAGTACCAAGCCAAGAAGTTACAGGTACAGTTGAAGGCCCTACTGACCATAGAGAAAATTAAGAGGTCCCACGAACAACACATCGTGCAGCAGCAGATTCATATGATCCAGAGCAAGGTCATGGAAGTGATGCATCAACTTCAACCTTTGCAGGATAGGGAAGGTCAACTATTCATAGAGATTGAGAGCCAAGGGACAGACCTGGAATAGGTCGTGAACACAACATAGCAGCGCTTAGAAGGACCAGTTAGTAATGCACTCATTCAAGAGTTTTTCGAGCAAGAAGCAGTAGCAAAGCAACAGGTCGAAGCATCTCGAGCGAAGCTTGAGGCCTTCAAGGTAGAGTTACCCAGAGAAGAGTGACTCGGGACAAGTCACGAGTGAGTGTTGCTTGTTGGACCTTGACCATGTTTTGAAGAGTACTTGGTCATATTTGACCACTTTTTGGACTACGACAGCTTGCCAAGGAAGGAGCGTAATGCAAATCATAAAATAAGGAAGAAAGACCTATTTTGAGATCCATTTTAGGGTTTTGGGTTGATGTAACAAGAAAGGGATGTCGGACCATGGGTTTACCCACGTTTAGGCCCATTTTGTAATCTATAAATAGGCAATATAGGTAGTAATATAGAGGAGGTAGTAATGTAATACATATGCATGGTGTATGAATGAAAGCTTAGTGCTAGTATTTGGATCTGTGTTATCGGATGTATCTTAGAGAGCTCTGTGCATGAGATCGAAGAGCTAAGTGCAGATTGTTATAGTTGAATGTTGAGGAGCAAGGAAGAAGGATCTAGCGAGCTACGCAGATCTTCTGTCCTATGCTAAGTAGGGATCATTGAAGCTCTATACTATAACTTCTTGACCAAGATAATAGAAAGAAGACTTTGTGGACGTATCCCCAGGGTGGGGGTGAACCATGGTAACTTTGTGTATTGTGTTGATGTGTTTGTCTCTCTCTTGCTAAGTGCTCTGATATGTTTAGATAGATCTATTGATGCTTTGTTCTTATGAGATATGAATGCATGTTAGATATGATACATAATATGCTAGGTGCTTAATCTATTGAGTATAACCTGTTTATCATTGCTAAGTGCTAGATTTGAGTAATTACTGTAGTTCTCTGTGCTTTCCGCGAAGTGTATTAATGAATGTATGTTAGGAAATAACTTATGCTAAGTGTGATGTAAGCAAGATAATCAAAGATCTTTGTCCTAGCTAAGGTTGCAGACACCTGATTCCTGCAACCACCCCTGCCTCTACCTCGTGTGATACTTCATCTGCTTCATAGGTGTTGCCAAAAGGACTGGTAGTTAGCGTTTAGTTGGTGTGCTCTTGAGCATTGAACCCTGGGTCTGCCCCTGTGCCAAAACATTCTAAATGAAAAGGTATCCTTGATATATATAGGAGACTAGGAGGTACAA
Organism: Picea engelmannii; assembly: GCA_009831015.1. Classification (NCBI taxonomy): domain Eukaryota; kingdom Viridiplantae; phylum Streptophyta; class Pinopsida; order Pinales; family Pinaceae; genus Picea; species Picea engelmannii. The sequence goes on along the minus strand of ML801973.1, from coordinate 111,974 downwards.
TTACAGCTAATGGTCACAAGATGACGTAAATAAAATAAAAATACTAATGCAATATGCCCCAATTAATGGGAAATGTGCCACAATTTAGGGCTTAACACCCTACAAAAAAATGTCTCTCCAATTACAATATCTTTAGAATTATATATATATACAGTCAAAGACATATTTTCAAGACGAGAACATCATCTACTTCATTACACCATCGAGATTGTGCTTTCCTTAGATATGTCTACACCTGAAGAATATATTATAGAGCTATTTATCTATTGTTCCATATCTTCAAGATCACTATGTGTTTTTATCAACATCATGATGCATATATATTCTTTAAACAAGCATATTCTACATTAAGTGTGGACCCAAATCATTCTTCAATTTGACTAGAGAATATGAAACACCATTGAAATTGTTGGTACATTGTATAAGGCCTTAATCCCTTCGAGGATTATTTTATTTTAATATTTGATTTGGACCATCGATTATGTGACAAAGTGCTTGTTACCATACCCTTTATTGCAGGGGGTTGATTCCTTGACTTGGACCTCAAGGCAAGGGGTGCTCGCAATTACAAGATCACTCCACGTATGCTCTATTTAAATCACATTTCAAAATTGCAGGGGGGTCCTATTATATTAACACTTGCGCTAGTTTGTCTCTCGTAATTTCATGACATTCAAATATATCATCTCCCAATGGATACAAATATATCCATCATCCGATATTATTTAATTTGATTGCCAAGGTTCTTGTTGTGGGCCACACGATATCATTTTAATGGATCACCATTGATCCATTCTGTGATCAACAATCAATATTCCTCCTTTTTGGTCCGATTAGTGGTTCAACTATAGATGGTGGTTCTGCCAATTTAGAGGCTCTCTATAACTAGTGGCTCTGTCATTTATTCCTACCACTTCTTTATAAATATAAAAAATCCTGGTTCAACGTTCTACCACATCACCACACTATTATCCTTCCATGTGATTTTATCACCATTATGGGTCTTCTTGCCAATTCATTATTCTTTACAAATTGGACATTGAATTTTCTTATTGGTCATGGGTTTGAACATGGTTTTTCATGCATGTAAACTCTTGTCACATCCAACTTCTCTTGAGATCTCACATAGACATCGACATGGTAGATGAATAGAGACCTTCAGGGTGGACTGCACTTTCTTATCTATCTCAAAAATTTGTATTCTATGAACAACCTTCGACCATATCACTTAATCAGATGGTTATTTCCTTCTCTGCAAGGACTTGATTCTTTGCATACCTATGAATTCATTAATATTTACTTGATGAACTAAACCATATCTTTTTTATTCTTTGCATACCTCAATCAATAACACTTCCATGTCAATAGATGCCATCACATTCTCATCCACAATCACATGATGTGATCATACCATTGTTTTCATCCTAACACAAACAACTTGTCATTAATGACCTTTTCAAATAATCAAACAAACAAACTCCCCCTATAGTGTTGACATCAATGACATAAACTATCCAACAAAGGCATGTTTTGAATTGTTGTTAGCCTCCTCAATATTTCATTCATGGGATATATATATTTCCTCTTTTTTATTAACCACATGAGTGAAAAACCTACTACCATCCTTTACACCTGTATGAACACAATCTGATTTCTTTCCCTTTGTTTCCCCTAAACATGGAAAGATCACCAACTCTCAAACCACTATAATGTCCCCTACTAGGCTAGGTGGGAATATCATGTTTACTATCTAAAAATTTTATTTCTCCTTGTGTAAATGTGTCATAACTTTGTATTAAAGTTGTTATTAACTTCTTACAAATAGTTTTCTCATATAGTTTTCTCAGCAATACAAATATATCTTATGGTTTTAATAATAAGTGAAACCTACTCCTAATCACACAGGTCTAACTGTTGCAACAAAGCTACAAAATATAATAACAAAAATAACATGAAGATAACCTGAAATGATGCCAATCTATGATTTGCACTGCTTCAAAGCTCTCCAAGCCCTACAAGGTTCTGCTCTAGTAATTTCCATTATGAAAATGTCCTTCCAAACCCTCATGGATCTTTCCAAAAGAGCCTACAAAATCAATGAAACTGATGCAGACACTCAGTTCTCTCCTAAGGAATGCATGACCTCCCGGTCTAGGATCGATCAAGAAACTGAGTCTGATTGACTCTTTGGCCCTCAAGAACCTCAAATCCACTTAATAGGCCCTCTTTCCCTTAAATCACAGGTTATATGGAACCCACAGATTTATCCTTAACACCTTTAAGCTTCAGTGTGTTTAGATGCTAACTCTCTTGGGTAAACCCTTCCCTTTATGTGACTAAGACTGTGACTAGTCACCTAATGCATATCGGGCCTTGGCATGCGAGTCACTTTGACTCTCCCAACTTTAGAAATCCCAATAGGAGCCTAGCACATGCTAGCCTCTCTATCCCCCTTTACCGATGTGGCTCTTCGCTATGACCGTGGGAGAATCTTTTGAGCACTTCGCAATTTCGCGTTTCGCAATTTCGCGTCTCATGAGTTCACACTTCACGAGTCATTTCCCTAGACACTCAATGGTATATATATCTTATGGAACCGATGGTTCAGATCAAATATTCATGGTTTTGGGTTTAACGAGTTCCCAAAACTCTTCCCTCTGATTTCCCAAGTTGTGAACTCATGACAAAACCAGATCTTTTGTTCAAATCCCTCCTTCGATCAACGACTGTGATCTTTTTGCGATTTCGTGATTCGTGACTTTGGAGTCTCCTTGCCTCTATTCTCCCGATAACCTAAATTGTGATGGCGCTAGATCAACAATCTAGATCTCCCCTTTGATCAATGACTCATATCATGTCACGATTTCACGTTTCGTGAGTTCTCACGACTCAACCTTTGAATCCTCCGAGTCAAGAGTCAACAAAATGTTGATCTCTTGCCATGTGTCCTCCTTCACAACGGATGATCTTGATGATTTCAGAATGATCAACACTTTGATCTTTTCATGAGATCACACTTTGTGAATCCTCACAACTCTTCTCTTTTACCTTTCCACTCTACAAGTCAGTGAAATGATGATCTCTCGCCATGTGTCCTATCATGATGGATGGTTTCGATGATTTCATAATTTGTGACCGTGTTCCTCCTGTGTACATTCAAAGATTTAATGTTAGTGCACTTTACCTTGATTAGACAACTGCGATCAGTTTGCGCTCATATCGAATGGTGGAGATCTTTCCTCCTCTACACTTGCTCCTCCTTGTCTGGATGTTGATTGGATGGTCCAGATCTTCCCTCTGAGCTAAATTTTTCTTCAGACTTAGAAGTTTTTCGAAAGGATTTAAAGGATTTGACATTTATCTTTCCTGTGAATCCATTTCTTGGATCTTGTTTGCACTTTTTGCAAAGTTCTACTACTCCTCAGCTTGACCTCTCCAAATATTTCGATCTCCTGAGCACTTCTTGCTTTTCTGGGAAATTTGTCGAACTCAGATCCAAAGATTCTTGAAAAGAATCCTTTCTCACCTTCTTGGCATTCTTCAGCTCTCGTCCTTCGACTTCTTTAAGGAGTCGCTTTGACTCTTCATCGAATTCCAAGTCTTTTCACTCTTTGCAACATATCTTTACACAAGATTTAAGTTCTTGCAATGACTGTAGAATGTGCACTCCTTGCGACAGTCGGTTTACACTTCCTACAAAGAAAGTATTACGCTCTTTCTTCTGAGCTTTATGAGTCTAAAAGACCCTTTCGATGCACTCCTTGTGCACTATGTGCAGACCTTGCACCAACTCATGAAGAAAATGTATTTAAATTATTATGCAAGAATTTCCAAGATACATACACTCGTAGCAAGATTCATTCATTATTGAAAATATTAAAACAACAACATAGAAATTGAAAACACTATTCACACCATACATTGGATCAATTTTCCTCTATTATCTTCATTCAAAATCAAGAAAATGGTTACAGCTAAAATAAAAGCAACAACTAATTCTCTGATATTCCTACTTGCTCATGATTCTCGTAACCCCTCTTTTGGGCGTACAAAATATCTCTTTATACAAAAGAAACAAACTAACTGCTATCTAATTACAATTACATTGAGACAAGGGTTAAGCTCCCAAGTCACACGTGCTCATTTTGTCTCCACGCATGTGATATTTCCTCTTTTTTTTCTATAGCTTCAAAATATTTGTAGTACTCTCTAGCGTTCGAGACTCTGGATTGGCTCTCAGGCACTGAGTTTTCCTACCACGTGTACTTGATGACGATGCTCCTACATCATACTCCCCCTTGACAAAAATTCATGGACTCTTGTCCATGATATTCTGTACCGACTTTCCATGCTTCTAGATATCACCTTCACTTTCCCAACTGGCATCTTCTATTGGGTGTCCCTTCCACAGATATTCAAAATAGGTCTTCCTCTTGGTATTATTACTAATCCTTTGATCAATGATCTTTTCCATCTGTGGTTTTTCTGCTATAGGCAGTTGTTTCTCCCACTGAATCTTCCCTTGATCTGTTGATCCCTCTGTGTCATCCTTCCTATAAGGATATAGGTCTAAGACATTGAATATGGGCGATATTTCCACATCATTTGGCATCTCAATCTCCTAGGCGTTGGAATCAAAATTCCTCGAGATCTTACATGGTCATATCTTCTTCATATTTATCTTGTTATATGTCCCCCTAGGGAACCTTTCATTATTGAGATGTTCTAGAACTTGATCCCCTATTTCAAATTGGATTTCTTTGCAATGTTGATCAGCTTTGCGTTTGTACTCTTGGCTAGAATTCTGCAACTGCCCCCTGATCTGGCTATGGAGCTTTTGCATTTCTGCAGCAAAATCTTCTTCTCCAATGCTTATAATCTCACTCTGTTCCAAGTATCTCAACTCAGATAATCCCTTGGGTTTCATTCCATACAATATTTGGAACAAGCTCTTCCTAGTACTCCTGTTTGGTGAGTCGTTGTACGAAAATTCTGCTTTTGGAAGAATCTGATCCCATTGATTATGGTGCTCAGTGACCAAACTCCTTAATAAGTTTTCCAAACTTATGTTTACCGCTGTAGTTTTCCCATCTGTCTGAGGGTGATAAGCTGAGTTGAAGGAAAAATCCATCCCCAACTTCTTCCATAGTGTTCTCCAAAAATGACCAACAAATTTCGTGTCTCTATCCAAGACAATGCTTCGGGGTATGCCATGAAGTCTCACAACTTCCTTGAAAAATAGGTTTGTAACATGTGTTTCATCACTAGTCTTCTGACATGGGATAAAGTGTGCCATCTTGGAAAATCTATCCACCACCAAAAATATGGAATCACATCCTCTTTGTGTTCTTGGCAGTCCCAACACAAAATCCATGCTTATTGCATCCCAAGGCCTCTCTGGTATGGGAAATGGTTGATACAATCCAGTGTTCTGTCTTTTGCCTTCTGCATGTTGGCATATTCTACATCTGTACACAATTTTTATTGCATATGTTCTCATACCTGGCCAATAGTATGAACTGCTCAACTACGCAAATGTCTTATCATGGCCGAAATTTCCATTCGATCCTCCACTATGTTTTTCCTTCAAAAGGTTATCCCTCATTGAGCATTCTGGTATGCACAATTGATTTCCCTTGAATAACAATCCCTCTTGAATCATATACTTTGTCCACTAGCTCCAATATCTCAGCACAAGATTCATACATGTTTCATATTCCTCCTTGAAATATGGATCATCACTATACATTTCCTCAAGGTGTTTGAACCCTAAGGTCTTTACCTGAAATTCCTGAAACGTATTCTCAAAATTTGGAAAGACTAGAATTGGTCACTCCATTACTTTCTCCTTCAGTATATTGAAGCTCTTCTCAGCCTCCTCTATCCATTTAAAAGACTTGTGCCTTTTCTTCATTGTATCCATCATTGGTGCACAAATTCCACTGAAATCTCTGATGAACTTCCTATAGAAACTCTCTAATCCATGGAAGATTCTTACCTCAAACATGCTCCTCGGTGACGACCATTCTTTGATTGCTTTCACCTTCTCCGGATCCATCTTTAGTTCATTTGAAGAGATCACAAAACCCAAGTAAATGAGTTATGTCTTCATAAAGGATGACTTCTTCAGGTTTATCAACAACTTCTCTTGTTGTAGTCTCCTCATCAATAGTGTTAGGTGCCTTAAATTCTCCTCTTTAGTCTTTCTAAAGATCAATATATCATCTAGATACACCACCATGAACTTACTAATGAAATATTTTAGTATTTCATTCATCAACCTCATAAAAGTACTCGGGGCATTGGTTAAGCCAAATGGCATAACAAGCCACTCATACAAACCTTCATTTGTCTTAAAGGATGTCTTCCACTCATCACCTTCTCTCATTCTGATCTAGTGATATCCACTTTTCAAATCGATCTTAGAAAAGAAATTTTCCCCACTTAAATAGTCCATCAAATCATGTATTCTTGGCAAAGGGAATCTATAAATGATAGTGATCTTATTGATGGCTCTTGATTCTGTACACATTCTCCATTCTCCATCTTTCTTTGGACTCAACACAGTTGGAACTGCACATGGAATCAAGCTCTCTCTGACCAATCCCTTGTCTAACAATTCCTAGATGTGGTTCTTTACCTCATCATTCTCTCGAGGTGTCAGTCTGTAAGCTTCTTTTTTTGGAATATTTTCTCCTGGTATAAAATTGATATAATGACTGATACTTCTGATGGGTGGAAATGAGTTAGGCAACTCATCCACCACTATATCAACAAAATTATCCAATAATTCTTGAACTTCTTCAGGCAAATCATCCATTGAATTACTTATAAGGATAAATCTGGGTTTCCTCACCACAACAAACTGGATCTCTTGTTCTTTTTTTACTTCTTTCAGAAGTTCCTTCCCACTCATGAGAAGTATGCTTGTGTTGGCTTCCCCTTTCACTTTCTTCTCCTCTATTGGCAGCAACATGTGTGTCCTACCATTCTTCTCCAAGGTGTATGTATTCTTCCTCCCATCATGAATGACATTCCTGTCAAACTGCCATGGTCTTCCCAACAAAATATGGCATACATCCATGGGAATTACATCACACACAATTTCATCTATATATCCTCCTATATTAAATTCAACCAAGCATTGTTTAGTAACCATCACCTGGTGTCCTTTCTGCAACCATGAGAGTGTATATGGCTCTGGGTGTGCAGTTGTCTCTAGCTCCAATTTCTCCACCATCTCTGTGGATAATAAGTTATCAGTGCTCCCACTGTCAATTATCACCTTGCATACTTTGTCTTTAGTCTTGCAAGTTGTCCTAAATGGGTTGCTCCTCTATACTGGATTTTTAACTTCTGCCTCTAGTTTTAAGAGAACCTTTCTCATCATCAGGTATGTTCCATCCTCAGGTCCCTCTGCTTCAACATTCTCTCTTTGTGCTTATGAAATGTGATCTTCTCCTCCTTATTTATTTTTCTCAGGGCATTCCCATGACATGTGCCCTGTGTTTCTACAAGAATAAAATATTATTCCTCCTCTACCTCTTCCTTTAGAAGAGTTTCTTCCACCACCCTGTCTTCCTCGAGAACTTCCTCCTCTTTTTGAGTGAATGTGTGGAGTTCCAGCCTCATCTTTGGAATTATGTGACTTGTCATGGGCAACTCCCTTGCCTTTGTTCGGGACTGATATTTTATCTCTACCTCGTTGGCTTTGTTTTATGGTTAACTTCTCTTCTTCCTTCAGCGCAAACTAATAAGCATCCTCCACTATCCTTACCGACATCATGCTGAGCTCATCCTGGATTTCATACCTCATGCCATTCATATACCTAGTAACTTTTTCTTCATCCCGCTCTCTTTGTACAACTCTAATTTTCAACTTGTAGAACTCCTCTATGTATTATTTGACTGTCATACCCTTCTGTCTCAGGTTCTCCTACTTCCTGAATAGATTGATCTGATAATATTTGGGCATGAATTTAGCCTTCAGCTTGGCTACCATTCCATCCCAATTATTTATCTTTTGTTTGCCTCTACTTCTCCTCTCAGCCTACAGCTCATCCAACCACAGTGATGCATGTCCTTTAAGCCTCGTGACATCATGTCTCACCCTTTTCTCCCCATCGACATATTCATAATCAAAATAATTGTCCATGGACCTTATCCAATCTAGTAGCTCTTCAGAATCCAAATTGCCTTCATACATCGGGACCTCTATCTTGGATCTAGCTCCCAATCTAACAAATTCTCTTAGAAAGTGGTCTTCCACAACATGTTCCCCTACAACTTCTTCAACTTTTATATATTCACTCTCTGCATCACTGATGTCTCCAGCATCAGGTGCTCTTCTCTTCATTGCTTTCATCGCTTCCAGCCTTGCACAAATCTCTCACATCTCTCTTTCTACAACATGATTGGCTAAAGGTGGCTCCCCTCGTCTCCTTGGCGGCATTGCATTGACTTTCTCTTACACACATAGTACAACTTTGAGTTCTTTTTGTCCTTCACCTGAAATCTACAGATGGAAATCAACTCTCATACCACTTGATGTAGACCACCCCTTCTCTCCTAAGGACTGTGTAACCTCCCGGTCTAGGATCGATCAAGAAACTGAGTCTGATTGACTCTTTGGCCCTCAATAACCTCAAATACACTTAACATGCCCTCTTTCCCTTAAAGCACAGGTTATATGGAACCCACATCTTTCTCCTTAACACCTTTAAGCTTCAGTGTGTTTAGACGCTAACTCTACTTGTTAAGCCCCTCCCTTTATGTGACTAAGGTTGTGATCACTCGCCTAATCGAAAGGCACATCGTGACTTCACGTATCGGGCCTTGGCATGTGAGTCACTCCGACTCTCCTGACTTATGAAATCCTGACATGAGCCTAGCACATGCTAGCCCCTCTATTCTCCTTCGCCGATGTGGCTCTTCACTATGACCGTGGGACAATCTTTCGATCACCTCATGATTTTGCGTCTCATGAGTTCACACTTGATGAGTCATCTCCCTAGACACTTAATGCTCCATATCTCTTCTCGACTCGACATCTCATATCAAATCTTCGCGGTTTCAGGTTTTGCGAGTTCCCATAACTCTTACCTCTGATTTCCCAAGTTGCGAAGTCCTGACAGAACCAGATCTACAGTTCAAATCCCTCCTTCGATAAACAACTGTGATCTTTTCGCGATTTCGTGATTCACGATTTTGGAGTCTCCTTGCTTCCATTCTCCCGATAGACGAAATTGCGATGGCGCTGGATGAACGATCCAGATCACCCCTTTGATCAATAGCTCAGATCATGTCATGATTTCACGTTTCACGAGTTCTCGTGACTCAACCTTTGACTCCTTCGAGTCATGAGTCAGCGAAATGTTGATCTCTCGCCATGTGTCCTTCTTGACAACGGACGGTCTCGATGATTTGGGAACGATCAATGGTTGTGATATTTTCGTGAACTTGCACTTCGCGAATCCTCACAACTCTTCTCTTTGACCTTTCCATTTTGCGAGTCAGTTAAATGCTGATCTCTCGCCACATGTCCTGTCATGATGGACGGTTCCGATGATTTTGAAATTTTGTGACCTTGTTCCTCCTATGTATGTTCAAATCTTTAATGTTAGTGCACTTTACCTTGATTAGACGGCTATGATCCATTTGCGCTCAGATCAAATGGTTGAGATCTTTCATCCTCTGCACTTTCTCCTCGTTATCTGGACACTGATCGGATGGTCCAGATCTTCCCTCTGAGCTAAAGATTTCTTCAGACTTAGAATCTTTTAGAAAGGATTTAAAGGCTTTGACCTTTATCCTTCCTGCAAGTCCATTTCTTGGATCTCGTTCGCGCTTCTTGGAAAATGCTACTCCTCCCGAGCTTGATCTCTCCAAAGTTTTCGATCTCCCAAGAACTTCTTGCTTTTCTAGGAAATTTGTCGAAATCAGATCCAAATATTCTTGAAAAGAATCTTTTCTCGCCTTCCTGGCATTCTTCTGGTCTTGTCCTTCGACTTATTTACAGATTCGCTTCAACTCTTTGTCGAATTTCGCGTCTGTGCACTCTTTGCAACACATCTTTACACAAGATTTGAGTTCTTATGATGGCTGTGCACTCCTTGCTACAGTCGCTTTACACTTCCTGCAAAGAAAGTCTTACGTTATTTCTTCTGAGCTTTACGAGTCGAAAAAGACCCTATCGATGCACTCCTTGCGGACTGTGTGCACGCCTTGCACCGACTCATGAAGAAAAGCGATTTAAATTCTTATTCAATCATTTCTAAGCTACATACACTCGTAGAAATATTAATTCATTCTTGAAAAGATTAAGACAACAACAAAGAAATTGAAACACTATTCACAACATACATTGGATCAATTTTCCTCTGTTATCTTCATTAAAAATCAAGAAAATGGTTAAAACTAAAATCAAAGAAACAACTACTGATGTGATATTCCTACTTGCTCACAATTCTCATAACCCCTTTTGGGCATACAAAATCTCTCTTTATACAAAAGAAACAAACTAATTTTTATCTAATTGTTGTTACATTAAGACTAGGGTTAAGCTCCCAAGTCACGCGTGCTCATTTTTTCTCCATGCGTGTGATATTTCCTCTTTTGTTTTTTATTGCTTCAAAATATTTGTAGTACTGGCCAACATTCGAGACTCTGTATTAGCTCTTAGGCATTGAGTTGTCCTGCTATGTGTACTTGCTGACAATTCTCCTGCATCAAAACCCTCTTCCAGAGATCCTCGCAAGATGAGGTTTGGCATCATGTGGGGCCTTGCGGGACTACTGGTGTTCAACTAGTGAGGTTTCGTTCAAAAACCCTCCTGCAAAAAAAATCAGTCTACAAATATCCTCGCAAGACAAGCCTGAGCAACTAGTGGGGCCTTGCGGGACCCTTGCCTTCAAGAACTAATGATGTCACTAATAGGGCTTCTAAAACCATATTGTACCTACAAAACTGGGATCGACCTATTTCCGATAGTTTCACAATATCTTGTGTGAGTCTATCTACCTCCAACTAAAAACAAACCCAAAATTGAAGCTCCAATGAAGACTTGGTATGGATCCTCCTCCGTGTCTAGCTAGGCTGGATATTGCACCACTGAAACCAAACCAAATTTGGAATGGTTTTTCTAAACCCTAACGAAATAGTGGCTCCAAGAGAACTTCAAAATGAGAGGTCAAGTCATAATCCAAAGTGAGGCTCTACCCCTCCTTTTATCCTTTTGCCATGTCTTCTAGAATTCTCCCCTTTTGAACAAATTAAATGTCACCCTTATCCCCATTTTACTTTTACTTTAAGATTAAAATTCACTTCAATAATGGATAAGTAACTTATTAATCTAAAGTTACTGTATTTCCCTAATGTCACTTAAAAAAACATAACATCTCTTAACTAAGTGACACTAAATTACCCATTTTTACTCCTTTTTCCTCACTGAAAATCCATGAAATTTATTTCTACTACAAAATAGGCGAACCCAGAGATGGGGACATGCCATCCTCAATTTCATATCTTTGACCATATTTTGATGCGCCAAGTGAAAGTAATGGTAACTTTCCCAAAACTTTCTTATTTTTGGTCCTTTCGAAAGTGAAAACTTTTACAACATGCCACATGTCCATTTTTTTTATATTCTTCTAAATTTGGACCTAAAACACTATGTTCCATATTATTCTAAAGAAAATAGTGATGTTTAATTTGGATCCTTATAAAATCAAATATTTCCATTTTACTTAGAACACCTGTTCCAAATTAGTTTTAGGACTAGTAAAAAACCATAACTTTCACAACTATCTTAAAAGTAGTCATGAATCAAATACTGAAAACTTTACCAAAATATTTTAGATATGTTTCATGATATTGAATTTTTTTTATCTAATATGTATCCCAGAAAATAAGTTATGACTTTTTTTTAACAATAATACATGTTTGAGACTAATTTTAGGACTAGTAAAAAACCATATTTTCCATAGCCTATATTTCTGAGAGTGGAGTAAAAAAGAACCTAAAAATTTGATCACAGGTGCCACACTATGTCTCCTCAAGATAAAAAAAATCGTTATATGAAACTCCCAAGGAAAAAAACTATAGTGAAAATGTCGTGATGACTAATCGGAAAGAGAAAAAACCTAGAATCATATGCTCTCAAACAAAATGTAAAGAAACAAATACCCAAGATATCATAAGAAACTAGATTAAATACCATGTGAATTAAATTTTAGTGTAGATGAAAATTTCAATATAAATAAGAGAGGTCAATAACACAATAGATCCTTGAAGAGTTGGAGAACTTTCTCCAAATACCCCAATACATTCATGCACCCTTATCCACATCTCCCTCAATAATGACTACATGATCTCTATTTATACCTATTCACACATTGCACAAGTGGCAGCTTTATTAGGTCGACCACTATTACATATACATTTACGCATCACAAGTACATTTAACCCCATAAATTTCTGGCTTGAGGTCATATCATATACATTTAACCCCATATATTCTCCCCTTGTTTATGCCTTTTGACATGCAATAAAGAGGAATTATGAAGTCATCTCGATTGTCATCAATATAAAATAGATCTCCATTGAAAATATCCTCGTACATTGATTCAATATTCTTAAACCAATTTGATGACATCATGCTACAAGAAGGGGGTCTTACCTCGATCTATTCATTAAAATATATCTTCATTTGACAGAAACATTTATTTCACTAAAAAAGGACATGTGTGACACAGTTATGGAATTTTTTAGAATACCTTGAACAAATTTCCTCACCGTGGCATGGATAAGAAAATAATCATTTTGACCTTAGTATTGGAATACAAAAAAAATAAAGCTATACATGATGCATTCATTATTGATGAACCCCAATGACTTATACTTAGTAAAACGATTTAAACTATTCCAAAAGAAAACTTAATATACCTAAGCATACCACAAGCACTAGAAATTCATGCATTTTCTAACAAATCACATCATAACAAATCACATCATACATAAATAATGGCCTTTCAAGTACATAGGTTAAGAAATATTGTTGGAGGCACCTAGTTGACTAGTTACCTACCCTAAATAGCTCACTAATGTATTGTAATACATTTATTGAACAAAGGAATGTATTAAATTATCTACTTGAGTCAATTGAGTCAAACAACTAATAGTTTCCTACACTAAATAGTTGACTAATGTATTGTAATACATTTATTCAACAAAGTAATGTAGTAAATTATCTACTTGAGTCGGTTGAGTCAAACAACTAATAATTTTTTACCCTAAATAGTTTACTAATATATTGTTACGCCGAAAGGCGTACACCTATTGACAATGGGCACAATTAATCACCTTTTAATCATAAATTTCAATCTTAGGGTTGGCAATTGAAGATGCTGGCATATTCTTCGTTAGCTTCCGCTCATTTATAAGGACGTAAGTTTATGTGATTACTTTTTCACATTTACAAAATAAGATTAAAAAATTACTTGATCACCACCAGATTTCCACGTTCAATGATTAAGAAATAACAACAAAAATTATTGTTCATGGGTGGATGCGTATGGCCGCTTATGAACTGTGAGTATCTACCTTGTCGTTTCTTCTGTGTGTTTTACAGTGCACCGTCATTTTTTTACCATTTCTTCTGTGTGTTTTACAGTGCGCCGTCATTTTTTTACCAGGGCGGGCGCGTGGATGTGAAGTGCTTTGTGTGGGCGTATTACCCAGTTCCTTCATTTGCTTTTCTCCATTCCCCGCTTCCATCCTGTCTTAGATTAACCATTTCTTCCTTCTGACGTTATATGAATGGCTTTTCGAAATTCATGATGCTAAAGAGAAAAGCGTTTCGAAAAAGAATCTTTGTTGTTCACTGATGCCATGCTTACTTAAAATGAGGTTTGATCAGGGTTTAATTCAAAGGTTTTCTATTTATTTCATAGCAAATTCTATTTTCTATTTCATAATAGTAGATTCGACCATACTTCACCATTTTCACTGTGATGGTCGTGATGGGCAAAATGATCATATCATAAGAAGAAAATGCATTGCAGGTGCGTAGGTTATTAGGGTTACCTCTTGCAGGTGGTACATTATTAGGGTTACGCTATATTTAATTTTACATTAATTAAATTAAATTTCAATATAATTAAATATAATTTTAATATAGTTAAATTTTATTTAAAATATAACTTTAATATAAATTTAAATTTTAATATAAATTTAAACTCCGAAAGGCTAAGAAGATGAATTGAAGCTCAACAATTTATTTATTAATAGATAATAAAATTTAATATATTCTTTTAAGTATTCGATTCATCTTCTTAGCCTTTACCAACAACTATTTTACTGCTGTGTTAGTAATACATTTATTCAACAAAGTAATGTAGTAAATTATCAAAACAAAGTAATGTAGTAAATTATCTACTTGAGACATTTGAGTCAAACAACTAAACAACTAAGGTAGTTAGGGAAGTTGTAACTACCTTTATCTATTAATTATATAAATAGCCACAAATACAAGATATAATGGTTGTTGATTATTTAAGATATTATAACAAAAGATTAGTTGTGATTGATTGTATAATTATTTATTTTTCTTCTCTTTCTTCTATGTGTACATGCTTGTATATTATTGTATTTTATGATTGTTGACTTCATTATTGGTAGTTACTTTATTTTGCAACCCCTTAAATTACAACAAAGGTTTTGTTATGAATAGCATTGATCCACAATTGTACATTAGTTGCATCTATCCATAGGTTTAATTAAAATGTAATATATATTATATTTAGGTTTAACCAACAAGATAACAAAATCGATTTCATTTAAAGTTGTGAAAAAAATGTTCTTTAACTTAATGTGACCATAGTAATCTTCCTGAATGGTATGGATTTACTCGCATCGGGAGATAGAACTAATGAACCACCACATTCCATGCCGGTCCTTTCAAATAACAATTATGTCAATGCAGACAATTGCTGGAACAACTAAAGTATGTAGATCCATATAAAAAGGAGTATGTTCTGAAGCAATGCATGGTCTACCTATTCATCCTAACTATTATCTTGGTTTCCATAGTGCCTAGCGTCCAACTGTTAAAGTGTTGCACATATAACGATAATTTTACTTGCCGGAGCGTTGTTGTAGGAAGAATTTGTAAATCTACATATTTGTAAATCGAAGATACCAATTCCATAATGAGATGACCAGAAGAATTAGTGTAGGCAAGAGGCTTTAACTCCTCTGTTAAGTTTAGAATAATTAGTGGTGTAGTGTGGAATAACAAAATTTTATTTGAGGTAAAGGTTGTTTATCTCTCAATGAAAAGGATACAATTTTGTATCCCTGTTTTTGTTGGGGTAAATTTATACCATATTAAATACATGAACGACGTTTCTTTCCAATAAGTTTTAGCAAATGTTTCAAAATTGCAAAATAAATAGGGATAGGGATTTAAAAATAGAGATATTTTTTTTTAATTTTTTGTTTTCGAAAAAATAACCATGTTTTAGTATTTATAAGATGTCTATTGCCCAATTTTTGGAGCTGAATTTTTTCCTTATAAAATCAAATCCGAATTAGAATCCGAAATTCGAACTTAGTAATTATGCCTTATCAAATCCGAATTATAATCCGTAATTATGCCTTAAACTGCATTTTTTTTTTTAAAGTCATTTAACACTGAATTTTTCCCACATTACCAAAATTCTTGACGAATCCAAAATCAAAATATAAATACACCAGGCTCATTTAGAGTATTTTCGGGGAAGGGAAAGATTATGAACTTTCCCAGCATTAATTGGAAAAATAACATGTAAATCACAGCAAATATATATCAAAGGTTTACGATTTTGCACAAAATATAAAGCATCTGTGATCCTCAACTGAAAAACAGTAAATCATACAATAAATATATAAATAATTAAATTCATAGGTGACCTAATATCACTGGGAAGATGCACAAAATTCCGAAGAATACGCTAAAGATTCAAGAAAAAAACACGAAATCGTCAGATTCGTTCAAAAATAGGAATTAACCACACTCTAAAAGGTGATGAAGACGACTGCCAAAAAAAGGTACAGATAAATAGACCGTGAAACAAAAACATCTCAAGAAAACACAAACTCTCTTCAATTTTCAGAGAAAGTAAAGCATATCAGCTCAACATACCATAATTGACGCATCCACTAATGACTGTTGACAATACTCCAAAAATTTATCAATATGTTTAAAAAATTAACACAAAACTTCAAAATTATCAGACTTAACACCAAATTATAAAATCCCCTTCACGCAACAAAAAAATGCAAAGTTCAAACACAGACGTATCAAACTCTACACCAAAAACTAAAGTAAGTACAGTCTGCTCCAAATCCACCTTTCCCAAAACGACTGCACTGTTCTTTGCATCCACCATTTCAAAATCTATAATTAAAACACAAGAGCTGTCCGGGATCACCGGCTAGGCATGTTACCGGTCATAATTACATAAGAAAACGGTCATATGGTTTTTTTTCGTAGTTGCATGGAACATGCATTTTCAACATTTCTCAAACTAGTTCTCGAAATGTAGCATGGAAACTAGTAGGGAATGCCCACAATTGGTTTGGAATACTTTTGGGAAGAAATTTTTTGAAGCTTCAACATCAAGGAAATAGAATCTTGAGAACCACTTTGCTAATTTTTTTTTTTAATTAGAATTAAATTAAATTAAAATGTAAATATTTCTCCGGATGGGGTGACAGGTGGCGCGATAGTGCCATGTGGGAACGAACCGGGACGCAGCGTTAATGCATCCACTGGCTCGTATCACCTCGGCCATTAATCCGCATGCATCCGAGCAGGAGATATCTCTCGAGAAGGCCCCTCGCTCGAGCGCAAGGTACCTCTCACCAGGGCACTACCCAACAGAGTTTAATGGATAGATTTAATGTTGTGGATATGATAATTGTGTTGATAGCGACGTTCATTGTTCGGGTCACGACTTCAAGCAGCAATTTGCTCCGGGGAGCCTACGTTTCACAGGCGAACCAGAGCTGCGGTGGCCTCTTCCCGGTTTCTTTGGTGCAGTGGCCGCACTCAGCAACCCCGCCTCTCCTCCGCAGCAATCTGACAGACATAGGCAGTATCAAGATTTTGCGCAGGGATCCCGTCATGCCTAGAATTCGAGGGAGACCACGACGAGGGGCGGCCTGGTATGCGGCAGAGTCTCGGCGCAAACAAAAGAAAAAATTTGAGAGAGCTATGGCGATAACAACTCGGCGACGGAAGACCAAACCACGAACGCCTCCAATGGCGTACGTGGAAGAGGTCATACCAGAAAGTGGTCCGCCAAGCCCTCCCGGGCACGCCCTGTTCATGGTTCTGGAGAACTGGAAACCAAGCACAAGCTTTGTCTCCCACGACATTCATCAACCTGCAAGCACGGGGCCCGACCCCTCCACAGTCACCGCTGAGAGGCCCTACACCCCTTGCTACGTGGTAGAGGAGGCCCCTCACGAGCCCACCAAGGAGGCGGAGGATACAGGGCAAGAGCGCCAATGACATAGGACATGGGAGGAGGATGCAGACACTAGCAAGGATTGCACGGCCAACCACCGCCTGGAGCAGCCACCTGTTGCCGATTGGGCATACCTCAATCTCGTTTTCGAAATCAGGAACAAATTGGATGACCAAATCTTCCGCCTGGCACAAATAGATCAGCGGTTGGACATGTTCTTTGCGGCACACTCCAGAGCATCGTCAAAAAAGCAATGTCCGACCTGTGCACGCACCTACACGTTCCCTGCGAGATGGAGGCACTCCGAGGTCTAGGACAAGCTGCTCGGCTCAGAGGTTCCCTCATGTTTAAAACTCGACTCTGGTTTTGGTGTTGTGGTTATACTGTCTGCCTTGTGCTAGTTAGTTATTATGCTGTCATAGTTCTAGTTAGAATAACCAGCTTTCATGCTGCGACTATCAGTCCTGGTTTCCTTTGGGCAGGACGTCGCACCGTCAACTCTGTAAATTTTGCCACCTATGCATGTAGTGTGACACATGGACATGGATGCCCAGTTGTCCCGGTTTCCTGCTCAGGCGAGACAGCTGACATCACTTACAGTCTTGTTTTTTGTATTTTGATCATAGCAATATAACAGGTACTCCCTTTTTTACTTAAAAAAAAAATTTAAAATGTAAATATTTTTATATCATTATTACAAATATTTATTGTATTTATTCAAAATATCAGTATAAAACTAAAACTAAACTACATGTAAATATTATTTCAAAAATTAGTTAATTAAAATAACTGAATAATACTCACTTTATAGTTGTGGATATGAATAACTTTTAATGCATGTATGTTTTCCTTCAAGTCCAAACTAAACATGAAAGTTGAATAAATCAATACCCTATCCATGGCAAGTATTTGCTCCACTTTGTAGTTGATATCAACCAACCATATCATTCACTTTTATTGTATTTTTATATTAGAAGAGTTGTACTATTTTGTTTTTTTCCAATTAAAAAGGAATAATGCTTTAGATTTACAAAGATGTTTGAAGTTTATATATGTAAAGTTTAATTTTAAAAAGATGTCAAAATTGTATATATGTATTTTCAATTTTGTTTCTCATTTTCTAATAAAATAGTTATGAATATTAACGTTTCACTATTGTGTGTTAAATATATTCAATATTGTAGTTGTTGCAATAGGAGAAACATTATTCTTTATTGACCTTCAATTTTATTGAAATAAGATTTAAAATGTATCATGTTTCCTGTAAATTTGGGGGAAACTTCTATTTGTTAGAAACACTCAATTTCCCACCTTTGAAAAACTCATGCAACATAATTTTTTTTCAAGTTTCTAACATTTTAACAAAAACTTTAAATTTTTTACTCTTTACTTAAATTTGACAAGACAAATCTATTATTGATTAAATTTCAATTTTACATTGTTTAAAACCAACTGCACCTTAACCACTAAAATTTACAATTTTATTTAACTTTCTAAATTTTTAACTATTTTAAACAAACTCCAAAAAAAATAACTCAAACAAACATATAGATTAAATCGTTTGCAAATATGGAAAACAAAGAATATCGAGACGGAATCTTCCGTGGAGGATTTTGTAATCGGTTTGTAAAACACTAGAAGCAACACGCAGTGTAATATGACATCCGACTGTGAACAGACAGTTAATACGGTGGAATAAATACCAGTACAAAGTGTTACATTTGGAAAAATAAGGCCTCGTTTGGAATAATAAGGCCTCAAAGGTGAGAGACAATAATATTTAAGATAAACAATTTATTTATTTATTTTAATTTTAATAAAATTAATAATTAAAAAAAATATAATATTTAAAAAAAATAATTTTTTTATATATTTTAATTATAATAAAATTAATATTTATGTTTTTTTATATTTACCATATATCTATTGAAGATAAGTATAATTAACAATATTTTAATTATAAAAACTAATCTTATGGTTAGCAATTGAAGTTGTTGGCATATTCTTAGTCGTCCTCCTAAATCAATGAATGGGATTTCATGTTCATAATTTTTTTGCATTTTTTAATGCTTACTTTTCCTTGTTTACTTTTTCACATTTACTTAATATAATTAATATTTTACTGCTATTGTCAGTGATTGTCACGTTTACCTAATTAACAAAGATGTATAAAATACCTCATTATTAAGTTCAGTTCAAATTCAGTTGCTTCAATAACTCTTTCGACATCTATCAGCCACAATCATGTAGCTGTGCTAGTTATATTTTCTCTTAAGAAGAAAATTGAAGTGAACGTTAACACCCATAAGAAATCAGCGATGACCTGTAATCCCGACCTTTGACAAGTAATAATAATAAAATTCCAGTTTGCCAAAACACAAAAATGTCACAACATTAATATTTGCCCAAAGAATTTCAATTACATTAATTATGCGTGTATGTGATGTGGTAGTTGTTGACCCATTTGTAATGATTCAATCTGCAATTAGATAAAACCTTGAGTGGTGGAGTGGATGGGACTCGCAGGGTTGGAATTATATTTCAATTACATTAATTATGCGTGTATGTGATGTGGTAGTTGTTGACCCATTTGTAATGATTCAATCTGCAATTAGATAAAACCTTGAGTGGTGGAGTGGATGGGACTCGCAGGGTTGGAATTATAGTTCATTCTGCCCGTCATTTATGACGTCCAATAAATTTTATATAACGTTATTACAGTCCTAATCTCTAATCTCTCGTACCATACAGGATACTTCTCGATCTGCTAGACTTGACCCCTGTTGATCCTTCACATGGCATAAGGAATATTTTAAAGAGAAAGCGTTGTTGTTGGTCCTTCACATGGCATAAGGAATATTTTAAAGAGAAAGCGCAGTTGTTGGTCTAGGAGGAATTGCACCGAGCCACGAGTGAAAATGATCCCATCCAAATATTATAGTGTTTTGAATGCAATTAATCGCAATACTGCGTTAGCCTTAATGCAATTAAGTGTGGAATTGTACACTTCTTCAAGTGGATCACAAATTTGAGGGGCTCTTTATTATCAATCGGGCAACAGAACGGCAGCAGCAGTAGCAGGGTCGTCTCTAGAGTCAAACCTCTTTGGAACTTGCCATGCATATGGATATTTTTTTAGTAGTAGGGCAACTTGTCTTTAGAGTGAAACTTCTTTGGAACTTGCCATGCATACGATATTTTATGGATATTTTTTGGAGAACGTGCAGAGAAAATAGAGAAGACGCTTGGATTGAATTGTAACTGTTATACACATAGTGATAGGACATGATTAGGCCTTGATAGAGGGGTGTTCATTGTTAGGGCCATGTAATAGAGGACGAACTCTATTCTTATTGGATACAATCATATAACAATCATATAACTCCTCACTTAAATTCACATTTAAGGTAAACATCGTGTATTCACTCTTAAAAAATAGTTTCAATTCTCTTATGTTAGGTCGATTCTACATTTTTTTTTTTTCCTTGAGGGAGTTTGAATTACTCCACCTCTGGTGTATTTGATGATGATTATTGTCTAAATGATATGTCTCAACTAATAGCCTCTACTCTCACTATTTTATTGTTATTAGTTAATATATTTGAACTTGGTGTTCTATTAGTGTAATGTATTTGAACATCTTGAAGAAAATGCTTGAGACAAAAAATTATTCATTTTCAGATGAGTACAAATTATTATAAAAAATGGTTATTGGAACAAAAATATGAAGGTTAATATCATGAATTTGGTTTAGTTGCACGTATCAATTGGAGTTTCAAATTTATAACTTAAAGTTAGAACTATGATAGTGCAATTCTAAGTGGATATAAGTGGGTAAGTATTTGAGGCTTTTGAATGATTGGATATTTTTTTTTAAACTTGTAATTTTAAAAGTTTTGTTCCAGATATTTGTAAATAGTTTGCTAGAAGGTAAGTGTATGTTGAAATTGGATTTCCCATAACCCATCATTCATTAGTTTTATTTCTGGGTGAAAAACCATTAGTTTTATTTCTGGGTGAAAAACCATTAGTTTTATTTCTGGTTGAAAAGCCATTGAAAATAAAAAGAGTTTGACAATTATATAAAATATTTTAAATCTTCTTTCGTATCAAAATTAGAGAATTATATAAAGTATTTTAAATCTTCTTTCTCATCAAAATTATTTTAAAGCTTCTTTCTCATTAAAACTATTTTAACTCAAACAATCAATTTTAGATTTCCATTTTATTTATTAAGAAATTTAAATATTCTATTTTTAAAATAGATAATTAGTACCAATATCTAGTTATATAATTTTTTGTGAAATTGTAATTCTTTATTATTGAAATTGCATTTCTAAAAATGTATAAGTAGATTTTAAATAAAACTAATCAAAAAATGAAAAATAATAATTAAAATAAAATAAAATATTTTAATTATATTTTCTTTCTTTTCTTTGACTAATTGCCTCATAACCTTCGATAAAATGATGAATGTCTTTGTCTTTGATGTGCTTGGCTTGGCATGGTGTTACAAAGAATGGATTTAATTAAATTATATATTAATCTATTTTTTATTTATGCTTTTAATATTATGTATACTTAGTTTAATTGTTTGGTAATTAAATATTTTAGAGGTTTTGTATTTATCTTTGGAGATGTTGTTATTGACAATTATGGAGATTGTTGTTTTCTAATTATTGTTACAATTAACATAGTAATACTTGTTCGTGTATGAAAATATTTGTAGTTGTTTGTGTATTGACTTTTTTTCTTTCTAATATACAAAGACATACATATTATCTTACTAATTTCAATAGAAATATGCACAAGTTTTGTTTCTTCTATGAAACTGATTGAGTTTGTTAAAAAATTCTTTAAAATCTTTGCAAGCATATTGATTTGTTTGAAAAGTTTCTCAGTGTTTCTTGTTAATATACTCTTCTTATCTCGTTTAGAGGGACTTTGTCTTTATCCATCTATTCAATGTCATATCACAAAATTAATAATAGTGTGGATAATATAACGAAAAATGGAATAAGTGGATATGAAATTGATTTCTATCCTACTATTTGGAAAGGTACCATCTGCAAAGGTGCCCTATATTAGCGTGTTGAAATCAGATGACTTGCAAGCACAGAATAGAATAGAATTAGCGTGTGAAATAATATGAGTGTGGGCCGCAATAATCGTTTTCTAACCTCAAGAGGTTTTAAATAAATCTATTCAGCCACTAGTCCAAATCGGTAGTCTGTCCGCTTCTATTTTCTATTCAGTGAACGGTCCAAAGGCTTCTATTCGATCCGAGAAGTCACAAAATATGTTCATTTGTTCGGCATATTTTGCAACACGTAATAATTGTGCTGAGAACCGTTCCGTGCATTGCAAGTTTTATACGTGGCATAAACATCAATTGAGGTCATTTTTAGACCGTGCAGACAATAGTTAATCCGTTTGTACATATAAGTTAGCTCGTAATGGAATTGGGTTGATGATAAATTAACTTAATATAATATTTTAAAAAATTAAAAATAACAATTAATTTAAATATGAATGAAAATTGTATTATATAAATGAAAAATTAATAATAAGTGTGTATTTTTTTTTAAATATGAAAGATTGAAGCTTTTAAGTTATTTTAATTTACAAATATTTTATAAAATACTTAATTTCATTAAATTAAATATAAATGAAAAAGTGTATTATGTATATTAAAAATTATTAACAAGTTGCCAAATCTTTTAAATATGAAAGACCGAATATTTTAAATTATTTTAATTTACAAATGTTTTCTAAAATATTTAATTTCATTACTTATAAATATAGTTTAATAGAACTTGAGTTTTGAATAAAACTTTATACTTAATTTAATTACTTAAAAATATAGTTTAATGGAACTTGAGTTTTAATAAAAATGATAGATATGGTTTATAAAATATTCAAAGTTGCATTGATATATACCTGAAATAAATGTATTTAAAAATAAACATTCACCAAAACCTTTAATTACTCATCTTCACANAAAAATAATAATTAAAATAAAATAAAATATTTTAATTATATTTTCTTTCTTTTCTTTGACTAATTGCCTCATAACCTTCGATAAAATGATGAATGTCTTTGTCTTTGATGTGCTTGGCTTGGCATGGTGTTACAAAGAATGGATTTAATTAAATTATATATTAATCTATTTTTTATTTATGCTTTTAATATTATGTATACTTAGTTTAATTGTTTGGTAATTAAATATTTTAGAGGTTTTGTATTTATCTTTGGAGATGTTGTTATTGACAATTATGGAGATTGTTGTTTTCTAATTATTGTTACAATTAACATAGTAATACTTGTTCGTGTATGAAAATATTTGTAGTTGTTTGTGTATTGACTTTTTTTCTTTCTAATATACAAAGACATACATATTATCTTACTAATTTCAATAGAAATATGCACAAGTTTTGTTTCTTCTATGAAACTGATTGAGTTTGTTAAAAAATTCTTTAAAATCTTTGCAAGCATATTGATTTGTTTGAAAAGTTTCTCAGTGTTTCTTGTTAATATACTCTTCTTATCTCGTTTAGAGGGACTTTGTCTTTATCCATCTATTCAATGTCATATCACAAAATTAATAATAGTGTGGATAATATAACGAAAAATGGAATAAGTGGATATGAAATTGATTTCTATCCTACTATTTGGAAAGGTACCATCTGCAAAGGTGCCCTATATTAGCGTGTTGAAATCAGATGACTTGCAAGCACAGAATAGAATAGAATTAGCGTGTGAAATAATATGAGTGTGGGCCGCAATAATCGTTTTCTAACCTCAAGAGGTTTTAAATAAATCTATTCAGCCACTAGTCCAAATCGGTAGTCTGTCCGCTTCTATTTTCTATTCAGTGAACGGTCCAAAGGCTTCTATTCGATCCGAGAAGTCACAAAATATGTTCATTTGTTCGGCATATTTTGCAACACGTAATAATTGTGCTGAGAACCGTTCCGTGCATTGCAAGTTTTATACGTGGCATAAACATCAATTGAGGTCATTTTTAGACCGTGCAGACAATAGTTAATCCGTTTGTACATATAAGTTAGCTCGTAATGGAATTGGGTTGATGATAAATTAACTTAATATAATATTTTAAAAAATTAAAAATAACAATTAATTTAAATATGAATGAAAATTGTATTATATAAATGAAAAATTAATAATAAGTGTGTATTTTTTTTTAAATATGAAAGATTGAAGCTTTTAAGTTATTTTAATTTACAAATATTTTATAAAATACTTAATTTCATTAAATTAAATATAAATGAAAAAGTGTATTATGTATATTAAAAATTATTAACAAGTTGCCAAATCTTTTAAATATGAAAGACCGAATATTTTAAATTATTTTAATTTACAAATGTTTTCTAAAATATTTAATTTCATTACTTATAAATATAGTTTAATAGAACTTGAGTTTTGAATAAAACTTTATACTTAATTTAATTACTTAAAAATATAGTTTAATGGAACTTGAGTTTTAATAAAAATGATAGATATGGTTTATAAAATATTCAAAGTTGCATTGATATATACCTGAAATAAATGTATTTAAAAATAAACATTCACCAAAACCTTTAATTACTCATCTTCACACCAAAAAAAAAACCTTAATTGTTAATGCATCAGTATTTTCCTTATAATTTCAAGCTTTCAATTATTTTATACTTAATACGTATTTATGCTGAGTTCAAACGAATTATATCAAAATCCATCGAAGATAGATATTGTTTATAAAATATTCAAAGTTGCATTGATATATACCTGAAATAAATGTATTTAAAAATAAACATTCACCAAAACCTTTAATTACTCATCTTCACAAAAAAAAACTTAATTGTTAATGCATCAGTATTTTCCTTTCCTTGTAATTTCAAGCTTTCAATTATTTTATAATTAATACGTCTTTATTCCTTGTAATTTCAAGCTTTCAATTATTTTATAATTAATACGTCTTTATGCTCAATTCAAACGAATTATATCAAAATCCATCCAAGATACACATATGAGAGATAAATCCATCAAAATTCTAAGTAATTCTTATGTAAGTCATACTTCAGATATTCCATCCAAAACAACATCTCCCTCTCTTAAAAAAAAATGGAATAGCTATAAAAACAGAGGAAAAAATAAACATGCTTGAGTTGTTGAACTTGGATTCACTTATATGTTATTCACTGCAAATATGTTGTCACATGCCTTGTGATCGTGTATCTTTTGAGGGCATGTGGCACTACAATGTTTCTTACTTGTCTGTTTTGCAACATCAAGGATACTTTGTTTGGATTACGACTCTTAACCTACAACATACTCATGTTTCGTTCTAAGCTATCAGTGAGTCAGAGTCCTACTCTAGTGCAATTCTTGTATACTTAGACAATTGTTAACATCTTAACAATTAGTCATATATAAGCATACATCCATGAATCATGAGAAACAAAGAGTAGAACTATGGAACAAACGAAAGACACACAAAAATAGTGCGGGCAACTCAAACTATGTCTAACACCCGACTAAGTACTTGTTATTGCAAAACAATTACAATATGAGCACTACCGACTCAATTAACAATTGGGCAGACTCGAACAATTCACCTCACCTCACCAAGAAACCCATACACAAATTCATCACCAAGAATCTTTGTCTCATCCATATCCGCAAGCTCCTCCAATGCACCTCAAATGTGCCCTCAACCATAGGCTTGATGTCTCTTCGTTACTATAGACTTTCTCAAGTTAAAAAAGACCTGTTATTATGTCTCCTTTCATGCTTCCTCAAACCTGTGATAAGATTTCACCCAAACTTAGCCAAAAAGAAGGTCTCCCGAGATTTTTCCACTGAATCACCTCAAGGTAACACAAGCCCTCTCAAGTGGAGTGACTTGGATCCTTGAGGGAGATGACCCCTCTTCATCTAATTTTTCCTTAGAATCACAACGTTGATCTTTCTCTCTTTGTATTCAAATATACCTTCGTTGTTTGTGCATCGTTGTTCTCTTATATGGACTACAAAAATCACCATTGTGAATTATCGCATCCTTCGTGGATGTCTCCCCCCCCCCCTCGAAAACCCATGTGCCCAAATGAATCGTCACACCCCTTCACGGACCCGATCACCCAAATGAATCGACGTGGCACTTCGCGAATCCATTCGCTCAAATGAACCCATGCACTCATCAATCGCCATGCCCCTTGGGACCGACACACCCCAATCTCTTGATCTCTTCATACTTGGGAAATCCCCTTGGTGCGTTCACATTTCCAAGGTGCCCACATTCCCAACTAGTGCAATATTTGTGTGTCGAAGCAGCCCTAAGTTCTATCTCCTTATCGACTTGGGCGAGAGTCTCCACGCAAACCTAGAAAAATAACTTACATCTACCCCCACCTCAATTCATTTTCATCCTCGATAACATCCACAAATTGTGTTATATTCAAGTCTGTGGCCGAACTCGTGCCCCCTATCGCAACTAAGTATGCTCGAAAACCCAAATTCTTCCAAGTGGAAACCACAAGTTTCCCTGTGAAGTTGAAGCTCCAAGTTTCCACAAACAAAAATTTACTGAACCCAACTTCGCACAATCTGCTGCGATGTTGTTGCCTTGCATTTGTTCGGTTTCACTATTGTTATCGCTTCTTGGTACAACTCATTGCCTCCCATTTCACTTCAAAATTTCCCCTAAGTGTTGAACTCCTATGATCTTTCTAATGTGCCCATACTTCTTCCATGTCTCCACACACTAAATTCTCCCATTCATCAGACTGATTGGGAAGCTAGTTCAAAAGTCCCACCCAACTCATGAGAATTCACTCCCTCATGTCCGAACTTAGTCTTTTCTATTACATCTTCATCACCATGTCCAAATCCAAAGATTAAGGAAAGTGTCCACTCTTTCCTCACTTCTACTACCATCCTCCATTCTTCATCAAGGAGATCCTCCACAATTTCTAAGTGCAACACTTCGAACCTATTGGCGCGCCTGTACTCTTGATCCCTTGTCATTTTGTTGTTCTCACCCAAGTCATGAACTAGTTTAATGGCCAATCCAACCATCAAATTCCTTGAGACTTCACAACCTCATGCACAAACCAGTCACTTCATTTTACAATTTGATCCATCCACACAACCCTTATATCAATTCAAGGTCACTCCTCACCTTTTTGCACTATGAAGACAATACAAAACAAAGTCATCTATGGAAACTCAACTCCACTATCCACCTCATGGTAGAGTTATCCAATCTGCACCAAGAACTGCATGTCCATATTTCCCTTTCCCCATTACTTCATCACCTAGTCATGTTATTGCATCTACCTATGTATGTCTTGGAATGGTTAGGATTCAAACCCAATCATGTTGCTCAAAGAAAGAGAAACACTCATGTCCAAGTAATATCTTCATGCTACAATATTCTTGTTTGCATAATCCTCCAAACGAAGGAAATTCCTCAACTCACCTCCTTTTGTTGAGTCACCTCTCTTTATCTCAACATATATAATGAGTGTGACCAACATACCTCTACTCCTCAATCGTTCTAGTGAACTATCCAAAGTGATCCAAGTACTAGAATGAGTCACGTGAAATAAATTCCATGCGTTAGAGACATTTGAACTAATACTTCTGCCAGCCTCAAGAAACGACCCTCTTGAATCTTTGAGTCATCACACAATCATCCATAATATACCAAGGTACGCTCTGCCTCATCCAATATCCCATACCAAAGGCAAGAGAAAACCACCCAAGTCATCCAATCTCCCATACCAAAGGTAAGTGAAAACCACCCAATTCACTTGGTATGCATTCTTCCCTTTTAGGATGATTGTGAACAATTCTTGGTCGGATTCTTTGGTAAATCCATTAATCTCTTAGAACAAAATTTTATTGCACGTCCTACATGTGTATAAACTCTAGCACTGACATTTAAACTATCAAGTCATCGCATGACCGAACAAATCTGACTAAGGCACCAAGTACTAGGGTACATCATCCATCCTCTAAAAATCAACACATAGATACTTGATTACTTCATGCTACAACCTGTCCAATGTGTCTCCTTAGAGATTTAGGAAGATTCGTTAATCCACCTCCCCAACTACATTCAAATATTCCTAAGTCCACCACAAATTTCATCCAAGAAGGTCTTCCCAAGTTCTCCACACATTCTCCCCATCAAGACATCCCAACTACTACATGACTTCTTTGAGTCTGCACCATTTGAGTCACCCTCAAGGCTCTCTATTTTCACCGTGAAAACATATCACGCTTGAACCACCAATTCATCTGACTTCCCTTCGATGAACTCACTACAACCCTTAGGAAATGAAAGAACTAAAAATCAGTGGTACCTTTCAAACGACATCCTTGGTTGCACCCATCATTCAATTTTATTGTCTTGTACCTTCACTTTCCCAGGAAATTGACTCTTTCCTTGAACTCTCCTCAATCATCATCCACAACTCCAAAAACCTACAATACCTTCATTGTGATACAAGGATGAGTCCATCCGTCCACTTCATAAATTCGCCTAAGTGTCAGTCTTCACATGCAACTGATTGAACTCATCTCCAATGTCATGCCATCTTTGCACCTTGAATACTTCCGCTTCAAGGCACCATGCACCAACTTCTCGACTTTCAAGTCATACCACTACTAACTAATTGTTGTAGATTTACAAATAACTACCTCATCTGATGGTTGTTGTCGACCCACTCATCAGAAAACCCAACTCAACTCAATTATTTTTCTTGGCGATGCATGACACAAAGAAATCATCATGGAAGCATTCCCAACCAAATGTACATTGCAAAGATCCTCTAGGTTGCCCCAAGTCATTCAACACACCCAAGTGTTTCACCTTGTACAAATCAAAACTGCTCCCCTTCGCAATCACTTCTGTGATCACCCTCTTTGCTCTCCTCTACAACCACTTCTGAAATTAGATATACGACAAGTCATGTAAAAAAGCTTGCATTCAGCTGCCTTGTCCAAGTTCTCAATTCACTCAATAAATTTTATTCCCAGTCTCCGCAGGATGTGCACAAAAGGTCTACCAATGACTTCCATCACAAATTAAACTAGTCAAATTTGTTCCCAAACTATCTCTGTGATCAATTTTGCAACAAGCTTTACAATGAACTATGTGATGAGTTATGTGATCACCCACCCTATCTAAGATCTTTGTTTCACCATAAAATATGTGTTTCCATACCAACCTTCCATCACACTATCAACCAAACCTATGCCATAAGTCTGATCCAAATTCTGTGATGAACTAGTTTTCTCCACCTAATGGTTCACCAAGTCTACGAATATTCCCACTAAACTGTCTTCACAACAAACTTCCTTTAAAATTTTCTTTGATACCATATATCATCGAGATAGTGGTGAAGATATCCCCATGCCTTTTCCAAAATATGCAACAAACAATATCTAATACCATATGTCACGTCCCCATAGTGTGCCTTGTGATCGTGCACCTCTTGAGGGCATGGAACACCACAACATTTCTCACTTGGCTACTTAGAAACACTAAGGATACTTCATTTGGACTATGCCTCTTCACCTAAATCATACCCATGCTTCGTTCTAGGCTATGGGTGAGTGACGCTCCTAATCTAGTGAAAGTTTTGTATACTTAGAAAATTGTTAACAACTTAACACTTAGTCATATATAAGCATACATCCATGAATCATGAGAAACCAAGAAAGAACTTGCGAAACAAATGAACTACATACACAGAAATAGTGCGAGGAACACGATTGATGCCTAACACTTGACTAAGTCTTTGTTATTGTGAAACAATTACAATATGAGCACTACCAGCTCGATTTACAACTGAGCAAAGTCAAACGACTTTCATCACCTCACTAAGACACTCATACACATATTCGTCACCAAGAATCTATATCAAAATGGTCTTTGAAACATATTATGGTGCACCTCATACGTTATTTTAACCACAAACTTGTTGTCTCTTCATTACCATAGGCTTCACCAAATTAACACAAACCTACAATTTTATCTCCTAGCATGCCTCTTCACACCTGTGACAAGACTTCTCCCAAACTCAGCAAAAAAAAATGTCACCCAACTATGTCCACCAAATCACCTCAAGGTAGCAGAATTCCTCCCAAGTGGATCAACTTGGTTCCTTGAGGGAGCTCAACCCTCTTTGCTTAAGTCTTCCTCCAAATTACAGAGCGGATCTTTCTCTTTTTGTCTTCAAATATACCTTCCTTGGTTGTGTCCCCTTGTTCTCGTATATGGACTCCAAAGGTCACCATTGCAAACCATCACATCCTTTGAAGTGTTGCAACCCTTTGGGAACCCATGTACAAAAAAAAATCATTGTGCCCCTTCGTGGATCTGGTTGCCCAAACGAATTGTCGTGCTCCTTCACAAACCTGATCATCCAAATGAACCCATGCAATTTTCAACCATCGTTCCCCTTAGTACTAACACACCCCAATATCTTAGTCGATTCACACTTGGGAAAGCCCCTTGGCATGTTCACATGCCCAAGGCACCCACTTACCTATATAGTATTGTTCCAGAGAAACCAAAGTTTTGTTTCCTTGATAACTTTAGTGAGAGTCTCCATGCCAATTTAATGGAACAAATCCATTTATCCAAAACTACAACACTATGATTTTGATGGCGTGATAAACTGAATGAATTTTCTATCTATCCCGTGGAATATGATGTGACTTTAAAAAGAAAGTACACAACGTGTGTTCTGGAAATCTTTATACAACTTTTTTCCAACAGCTTGACCATGTGCTTTGTTTCATCTTCCTATTGATTAAAGGATAAATATTCCATAGCATATATAATTATTCTTGAATGAACCATATTACTGGACTTAATTCCACCATACACCTTGCTATATGTCCATGTTTCTTTTAATGTGTAATTCCACAT
>ML801973.1:59220-69966 GCA_009831015.1 Picea engelmannii | reverse complement strand
TGTCTTACTTGTGCCACATATCAATGGTTTAGCCTTCTTAACTCTCTGATTCTTTATACCAACATTTTCCCATAGGGTGAAGATCTCGTCTATCAAATCCCATACCTGTCCAATTCTAAATCCCAATTGAAAATAGTTATCCATAGATCTAAATATATCACTTCCTTCGTGATATTTTTCTTTTGTATTTTCATCATCAAGTGAGAATCATATTTCCATGCAACATTGCTTCCGAAACTTAACATCAACATTTTCTCTCTCCCCATGGCATATTTCAGAAAATTCATTGTGTATAAATCTCACCCTTTGAATGAAGGTCATAGACATTCTGTACTCATTGTCTGTGTTATGATCCCATGCCAGTAACTTTGCTTCTGAATCTGTTAAACCAACATAAATTATGCATTTGACTGTCTCAAAAAGAGGATTATTGGGATATTCTTGCATCAATTCTCTTCTAGCCTCTGCATAATGATTTCCTCCAATCACATAATATTTGTAGTCAAAACATTTTGATCTATCAAATTCTTCCCTTGTAGGAACTTCCATTGGGTCAACAAGAACTAGGTAGTGAACCACATGTGCATATGGATTGTATCTAATAAATGCTTTCAAATTGTGAATATGCAAGTGATGTGGTTTTCTAATTTGATATTTTTCTTTCCCTTCTGTGTGTTTATAAAGTTTTTTCACATTCAACTGAAATGTATGGCCATCATCAACTAATTTTGTCGTCCTCATTCTATTTCGAATGGCATTTTGTGTTGTTTTCGTAATACCATCCTCTAGATCAGCACCTGGTGTTATTATTTCTTTGCTACCCTTAGAACTTTCACTATAATACTCTGAGCTAACAATGGCTTATTGAACATTATCAACATGTGTTTTCTTCCTCTTATGATTTAAATGTGTTTCATCTAAATCAATGATTTCTTCATAATCAATAGGAATAGACTCATCATCAACCACCGGTATTTAGTGTTTACCATTGGGATCAATCTCAATAAAACCTTCATTTGGAGTTTCCTCATTTTCAAATGTAACCCTTTTAGGATTTCTAGAATCAAGATTTTTCTTTCTTCTTTCATGTTCTTCTCTGTCTACTCTTCCAGGTTCAACCTCCATTACTTTTTGTTTCTTTTTCCTTCCTTCTTATGTCTTTTCAATATGAAAAGTGTTGATGACATCCATGATATCATTCACTGTAGAGTATATCCCCACTAACATATGTGAAATTCGTTCAACAAAATTCTATAAAAATAAAATATAACATTTTCATGTCAAATAAAATTAAAACATTAGCATGATACTAAAAATAATAAACGACACAAAAATAGAAATAAAAATTACATTTCCTTTCTCAATGTCATCAACGATGGATGCACATAACTCTGAAAAACATTCGTTCTTGTTATAATTGCTCAATTTGAAACAATATCTAAAATTGATATAAGTTCTCCCTTGTTTGACAAGTGCATAAATAATATATGTGGCTGGCACCAAACATATATCTCGTAACAAGCCAAGTGCCTAATAATTTCCATGCACATGTTCTGATTCGGCACAATACAAATATATATGATCTTCATTGTTTCCTTTCTTGTCTTTAAGAAACCAAGAATATTCTTGTTTGTTTTCACCTTCCACAGATTTCCACTCTCTAACATTCTTCATTGCCTTTGATAGCTCAGGTGTTAAGCTATCATTTTGTTTCCTAACATTCATGGAGGTTATAGTTGCAATTTTTGATGCCATTATTGCAGGTCGTGATCCAGACATATTGACAGATGATCTCTTTCCTGACATTTTCCTATATTAAGATAAAAAAATAAATTAGGCCTTTCACATTATAATCAACTAAAATACATAACATTGATTATAAAAACTAATTTAAAAAATGATTAAATGTTTTAACCTATATGTAACAAAAATTCAATTCACTAATGTATTGTAATATATAACAATTTAACATCCTTCTACTAGTTCTGCAAAGTTCTGCAATTTTAGATATAGCATCTGACTTTATTCCTCTTATTTATTTTGATTTTATTGTTGCATTAGTAGTTTAGAGGAAGACGATGACTTCTATTGCATATACCCTTCCATCATTTTGTTTTGTTGATGTATTTTTTTTTGGCGAACATGATATAAATTTATGATCAAATTTAGAGAACATAATTTAGGTAAGTGCAATCCATTTTTGCTCCAGCATCTAAGCGAAGATAAGGGAAACATAACCTTTACATATTTTCCTTCCTCTATTATAAGGATAGTTTAGATATGTTCTTTAAAGGTAATGAAGAAAATGAATTAGAGGTTTGGATTGATGAGAGAAATTACTAGGGATGGACATGATAGAAAATGAATTTTGTTCAACAAATAGTAGTTAGGGTTTGTAACAGTTAGGGTCACAAGTATGCCCAACACACCACACAGTGACACTAGCATGAGAAGGATACCACTGGGAAACCAATAAACAAGTTGAATCCCTTTAGAATTGAATCTCTGATTGATTTGAAAACTGAATGGATGAATTGCCATTGGATTTGTAAATTGATTCCAAACATATTGGTTTGGTTGGTTTCTAAGAGTGGAGGTTGTGGATGGGTTAGAATTAAAAAGAATGTGAGACCTACCTACACTCATTAGTGCCAAATCAATCTTATTACTGAATAAGAAAACAAGTGGTGAATAATACTCCATCCAATAGTTATTGTTACTGGTTTTATGAACACTACTTCAGTTGTTAGCAAGGTAGGCTAGCACTATTCCTGTTGTTTCGAAACCAATAAATGGTGGTGAAATTCGATAAGTGAATGTTGTTCTCTAAACTTACCTATTGTTTGTTCTCATATTTTTGGACAGAGAAACATGGTAAGGACCTCTTTATTTCGTCCTTCTACTTATTTGGTCACCTATGTTTAGTCCTCCTACTTATTTAGTCACCTAAAAATAGAAGGAAATTTAAGCGTGTGATCTCTCTCTTCATCATACTGTCCGTCTACTTTGTCTTTTGGCCAACATGAGAAATAAAAATATTCTATCCCCTTAGTGCACAAAGCACAAACAAAATCATTCTTGTACTCTGTCTTCTCGCCAACATGAGAAACATAAATATTCTATCTGAGCAGTGCACAAAGAAAAACATTATCCCCAACATGAGAAACACAAATATTGTATCCACGCAGTGCACAAAGAAAAGCATTGTTCTATAGGGACATAACATCGTAAATGGATTTCATGGTGAAAGGGCCTCTTGTGCTCTTCTTTCTCATTCCTAGACTAGCTCTACAACAATAATTGAGAAATCATGAAAGGGTGTGTTACTAACTATTAACAACCAAGAAGCATAAATAAATACAAACAATTTCAAGTTCTTACAATAGTCTCATATTACTCATGATTCAGAACTAGTCATAGAAAGAAATATTGAACTAGAAACCATTTGCAATAGGAATTAACATAAAATTTTAGAGGGGATCCAAATATTCTATTTAATCTTGATTCTTGAACAATACATACTTTTTTGTTTAAGTTTAAATTTGAAGCTCCAATAATTTTTTGTTTAAATTTAAATTTGAAGCTCCAATACCTTAGTGTTTTAAATTCATCGTTTTTGCATATAGGACATTCATAGATGGAAGTACAAGTGATTTTTCCCGTGATAAACCATATAGGGATCCATGTTCAATCTTTTGCCATGTTTGAATTATAGTTTATTTTCCTTCTATTCTTTAAATTACCATACTTTTCTACTCTTTTCTATATACCATATAAGATTTCTACTATTTTATGTTGCGCCTGGGGCTTGGCCATGGAGGCTGGCTAATAAATAGGCATTGAAACTAAAAGCACATGCAAAAAATTACGATGATACGTGCTTCATCTTTAGATTTATATAGTTGGTCACCTGTAGTCTTTGTCACCTCTTGTACTTTCTTATGGTTAAGCATGGTCATTTTCAACCTTCAATATATGTAGTCTTGGTCGCCTCTTGTCCACACTTTCCTTTTTGATCTTCTCATTTCTGGTTCACCTAGGGTTGTTTTCAACCCCTCATACAAAGTTTCCACAATAGGTTCGTTTCAACCTTCATACACAGTTCCCATGCTGATTTTCATGTTCGTAATTAGTAAATTTAAGGTTAGGAGGGAACTATGCTAGTATTTCCTTTATACCAAATTTACAAAATATACATAACTTAAGATCACTTGAGTTTTGTGTGAAGACCCTTTGCTGATCCTTTTTTGAGTTTCGTATGAAGACCATAGATAACCCATCAATCTATTATTGCGCGACTTGAATGGATATTCAAAACAATAGTACGTTTCCAGAAGTCAAGAAAACATTTAAAATCCCCAAGAGATATCGATCTTCTGAAGATAGCCATGAATGCACTAGAGAATGTGGGGCTTCAATGACCCATCTCAGTTCCTTTCTCTACGAATATTGAGCTTCAATTACCCCATCCTTGCATGCTTTATGCTTTAGCTCTCTATTAAGTATTATCCTTGTTTCATTAGAAAATGTACATGATACCAAGTGAAATTTGAGTTGTTGTATATTGGTGTCTCAAGACAAATAACATTGGTCTGTGACTATTCATGTTTTTATTATAGATAATTAGTTTAAATTATTAATGATGCTCTTCATTGATAATTTTGTTGGCAGATGATGTGAGCAGAGATGTTCACAGGTTCATTTAGAATCCACTGTGAACTCCATTCCAATACTACTCTTATGGTTTCCAAAGAATCAATTGCTACAAGTAAATTGTAAAATCTGAAATTCTTCGAACAGACAACGGATAGAGTTACGGGCTGGTAGCGATCTCCAAATAGAAATTTTAGAAATTCTAGATATTATGATGGAATCACATTCAGTTATCAGGAGTTTGAATACTTTATATAGAATCACTGGCTATTCTCTGTTGCTCCCGGGGCTTGGCCATGGAGGCTGGTGATGCCCAGTATCGCCCCATCCCCACTGCAGCTAAGGCACGGTCCCATGGGACCGTGCCTTAGCCGCGGGGGGGTTGGGGAGATGTCGGGGATCGCCAACCTCGATGGCCAAGCCCCGGGCGCAACAGAGAACAACCAGTGATGTTTGTGCACAAGTTTGGATATAGAACAATGCTAGCGGCAGTGCACAGGGAACAAACATAACGAACAAAACTGTATTCAATTGTATGCATTGTTATCGCTAGATCGATTGGATTCCATCACCACTCACGATGATGAGGTTTCCCTATGTTAAAGGGCAAGTTTCAATTGCAAATGTATTGTTATCTGTTGCGCCTAGGAATTGGCCATGGAGGTTGGCAATGTTGGGCACCGCCAGCCTCCATGGCCAATCCCCGGGCACAAAAGATAATAGTAACGATAAATTCAGCTAGATTTTTATCATTAATAGCAAATTTTCGATTAGTATCGAGAAATTCTTATTCCATTCCTCCTGAGTATGATCCATTCTCAAGTTTCGTATGAAGACCACAGATAACCCATCAATCTATAATCGTGCAACTTGAATGGATATTCAAAAGAATAATACGTTTCCAGAAGTCAAGAAAACATTTAAAAGCCCCAAGAGATATCGATCTTCTGAAGATAGCCATGAATGCACTAGAGAATGTGGGGCTTCAATGACCCATCTTAGTTCCTTTCTCTGCGAATATTGAGCTTCAATTACCCCATCCTGGCATGCTTTCTGCTTTAGCTCTCTATTATGTATTATCCTTGTTTCATTGGAAAATGTACATGATACCAAGTGAAATTTGAGCTGTTGTATATTGGCATCTCAAGACAAATAACATTGGTCTGTGACTATTCATGTTTTTATTATAGATTGTTAGTTTAAATTATTAACGATGCTCTTCATTGATAATTTTGTTGGCAGATGATGTGAGCAGAGATGTTCACCGGTTCATTTAGAATCCACTATGAACTCCATTCCAATACTGCTCTTATGGTTTCCAAATCATCAATTGCTACAAGTAAATTGTAAAATCTTAAAGTCTTCGAACAAACAACGGATAGAGTTATGGGCTAGTAGCGATATCCAAATAGAAAGTTTACCAATTCTAGATATTATGATGGAATCACATTCAGTTATCAGCAGTTTGAATATTTTATACAGAATCATTGGTTGTTCTCTGTTGCGGCCGGGGCTTGGCCATGGAGGCTGGCGATTCCCGACATCACCCTAGCCCCCCCGCAGCTAAGCCACAGTGCCATGGGACTGTGCCTTAGCTGTGGGGGGGCTGGGGCGATGTCGAGCATCGCCAGCCTCCATGGCCAAGCCCCGGGCACAACATAGAACAACCAGTGATGTTTGTGCACAAGTTTGGACAGAGAACAACGCTGACAACAATGCACAAGGAACAAACACAATGAACAAAATTGTATTCAATTGGATGCATTATTATCACTGGATTGATTGGATTCCATCACCACTCACGATGATCAGGTTTCCCTATCTTAAAGGGAAAGTTTCAATTGCAGATGTATTTTTATCTATTGCGCCCAGGGATTGGCACAATCGTCAGCCTCCATGGCCAATCCCTGGGTGCAACAGATAACAGTAACAAGAAATTCATCTAGATTGTTATCATTAATATCAACTTTTCAATTAGTAACGAAGGAGCAGAGCCAACAGATCAACTACCGGCAAGGAAGGAGAAGAGCCAAAAGATCTAGAGTCATCACCTCCTATAGACCTCCCATTTATAAAATAGAAAAGTGTTCATATGAACCTACTAGTATTTTCTATCTTAATCATACTCAACTAAATATTGCCTTCGCTATCAATTTGTGTTGTGTTCCCGATATCTGAAAGAACCTCATGAGAGTCATTGGCATGTCTTTGTGGAGCTTTCTCTGTGGTCCTATTTGTTGCAAGGCCTAGCTGATAACTACAAAGTTTACCACCATTTGAAATGCATGAAACTTCGATTGGTGGGAGCCAGTTCATGAGGACCTTTCTTGAACGAAGCCTTCCATCTCGCCCCTACCCCACAGGGAGTCATCAAAAAGGCTACCGGCACCTACCCACCCACAAAACATCCTTTATTTTCACGGGTAACCCTACAAGTCATTCAGGATTGGTATTGACCATCTATTCTATTCCATTTTGTACCCTCCCGCCTCTGCTTCTACTTCGATATTATAAATGTCGTCTTCTGCTTGGACCTCATTCCTCCTGAGTATGAAGTACGGTCTATTTTTTATTCGAAAAAACCTAATTCATTAGCACTATGATCCATTCCTCTTCCTATGAAATACGATCTATTTTTTATTTGAAAAAACATAATTCATTAGTACTAGACCCATTTTCTATAAATACAGATGGAATTGTGATGTTCGCAAATTTTAGAGAAAAAACCTGTTACATCAAAATTTCAGAGCAAAGGTTTATGACGTATATAGCTAAAGTTTAAGGATGCAATCCTATAACTCAAAACCTGGTTGCAACTTCCTGAACATGCTGAGTATACAATATGGGTTTTCATGAATCTAGCTTTCCATGCAGGGAATACATGTAGTGCAACATCATTATTATTATTAAGTAGGGTGATTATTTAGTAACCATCATGATAATTATCATATGGAATATATATTTGAATAAATTATATCAGAGAATAAGAATATATGGTATTTAATATTTTATTATAATACATGCATAATGTTGGTAATAACGGTGGTTTATATGTATAAGGTTAGTTTTTAGATATTATGGTAAAAAACTAGACAAAAGCTAAAACAAAGTTAAAATATTATATTTAAATTTAACCTTTTTTTTCTTTTCTTTTTTTTCAAAAAATCTTAAGGATTTTTTGAGAAAAGTAGAAAACATCTATGTTTTTTAGAAAAAAAGTAGAAAACATGTAAGAATTTAACAAAAAACTAACCTTTGAAATACTAAATTCTCCTCTTTGCTTGCTAGATTCTCTTCAGTTTAGCTTGCTCCAAATCCTAAAACAAATACTGCCCAAGATGTACCACAATATAAAAAGATAAAAGAAGAATGTGTATATATAACACAGATGATATAAATTATTGTTAGTATAACCAATGTGGGATAAAAAAAAATTAGGTATATTGTCTACATATATACCTAAAATTATATGGATCATCAATATGTTTAATAAATGTGGGATACATAGATAAACATGATAAATATTGTATTTAACCTGTAAATAACAAAATAAAAGAGTAAAAATTGTTTTTAATTTTTAAGGGAAAATTACTGAAAAAAATTGGGAGGGAAATTTGGAGGGAAAAAATTGAGGGGGAAATTTTGGAGGGAATATTTTGGGGTGGAATTTTGGGGGGGGGATTTTGGAGGGAAATTATATTTTTTTTTGGTGGGGGGCCATTTAGAGGGAAAACTCATTATGCATGTTATTATAATGTCATAGGGACGATGAACATTTCTATCATTCTATGTTCTGAGAGAGAAGGGATGGCTTCATCAAATAAAGAAAATTGTATTTCCGAGACATCAACAAATTCTTCGCATACCTCTTCTGTTGGGACTAGGAAATGTCATAGGAATGTTTGTAATGCAAATGAGGTGTCGTATTTTTTAGTTAGTCATAAATTTGATCATGGTGCAAGCAATTTTATTCAACATGTTCCTCATGAAAGTTCTAAATTAGAGGACTTTGAAGGCACTGATAATGAAGAGAAGGAATATGATGGTGATAAATCTAGTCAACAATTTAATAGTAATGAAAATAATCAAAATGTAGGTCAAAGTGGAGACTATGATGAACATTTAAATGATTGGGATGAAAATTTTCCTCCAAGTGAAGATTTTGAACGTACCGATGAAGATTTCCAAGGCACCAATGAAAATGATGAAGAAATTCCCTCAAGTGGAAATTTTAAAACCAGTGAAGATGATTATGACAATGGTGAACCAAATTCCCCCATTGGAGAATTTAAAGACAACGATGTTGGTGATTATAATTTTCCTCCTAGTGAGGATTTTGAAGGTACTGATGAAGAGTTTCCTCCAAGTGAGGATTTCCAAGGCACGAATGAGGATGGAGAAGAATTTCCACCAAGTGGGGACTTTAAAAGCAATGATGACAATTATGACAATGTTGGACAGTCTTTCTCGAATGAGGAATTTAAAAGAAACCATGTTGGTGCTGATGATTCCCCTCAAAGTGAGGATTTTGAGGGTACCGATGAGGATAATGAAGATTTTCCTCCAAGTGAGGATTTTGAAGCTAGTAATGAGGATGAGGATAATGAGCAATATCTTTCAAGTGGCAAGTTTCAAAGTAGCGAAGATGATTACACCACTGGTTGTCACTCTTTCCCTAGTGATAAATTAAAAAGAAACAATGTTGATGTCGATTTTCCTCCAAGTGAGGATTTTCAAGATATTGATGACGATTTTCAAGGCACTAAGCAAGATGGTGGAAATTTTCACTCAGGTGGGATTTTGAAATCAATGAAGATTATTATGTCAATAGTGGACATAATGTTCATGATTATTTTTCTCCAAATGATTATGTTGATGATTATTTTTCTCCAAATGATTATGTTGATAATGATGTTCTCAAGCATTCAGCTGCAACAAATGAAAGTGATCGACATTCTCTAGTTCAGTCTCCTGACAATGTTTTGCTTGATACTCCTTATGGTGATAAGGAAAAACCTTCTAGTGAGGATGATGAAATAGTGGAGACATTGCAAATAAACATTGTGTCTAGGACCAAGATTAGACCTTTTTATATTGATCCAAAGCATTCTAGTTATACAAGGTCTAGGAAAGAATTTATCACTAAATCAATTTCCATAAAAGAATTGATTTCAAGTGAATGTTGTCAAAAGAATTGTTTGAAAAGCATGGACTACATGTATGCCTTGAATAAAAGGAAGAAATATTTGGCAATGAATAAGAGCATGCAAAATTCATATTTGACGGGGTGCATGATATCTACCAATACAGTATATGATTATCGCATTGGGAATATTTTACTTTGCAGAAAGGCTTTCAAAAAAATTCACTCAATTGGTAATCTTCGTCTATCAAGAATCCAGACAAGGTTGGAAAAAGATCCATCATTTTATACAAAGGTACATCATGGACAAGAGAGTGGGCCATTCACAAACACTGCATTGTCATGGATGCGTGATTTCTTTTCGAAACATGGAGAGTGTATTCCAGATAGAGACACAATACATATTCCAGATTATTTTTCAAGGAGGGAAATCTACAACTTGTACAAAGGATATGCTGAAGATTTTGAAGGAAAGGATAATTTTATTACATATGCATATTTTACAAGAATATGGAAGAAACAATTCAACAATGTATGCATTCCAAAGAAGTCAAGGATGGGGATTTGTAGTATATGCGCTACTCTTAAATCAAGAAGAGATAAATCTGAAGGGGCCAAAAGAGGTATGTATTTACTATTTTTTTTATTTTTTTTAATTGAATAACTATCAACTATGAAAACATATGATCAATATTTCCATTTTATGTCATGTGAAAATTTCATAATCAAAGCACTTCAAGAACATCGGAATCAACAATCAAGTGAAAGACAAAAGTTATACAAAAATCCGAAGAAGTGTTATGATGATCCAAACAAATATTTAGGTATGATAATTGATGGCATGGACCAGAAGAAAACACTTCTACCACATTTTGTTCGTACACCCAAAAATTTACAGGAAGAGAATTTCATTCAGTTTCA
This sequence comes from Picea engelmannii, assembly GCA_009831015.1. Classification (NCBI taxonomy): domain Eukaryota; kingdom Viridiplantae; phylum Streptophyta; class Pinopsida; order Pinales; family Pinaceae; genus Picea; species Picea engelmannii. The sequence goes on along the minus strand of ML801973.1, from coordinate 59,249 downwards.
CTTGGTTGGTTGTATGGTTTTCAATGGAA
>ML801973.1:42913-58990 GCA_009831015.1 Picea engelmannii | reverse complement strand
CAATTTTTGCATCAAAATTATTATTTTTACAATCAGTTGCTGAAATCCATAATGCACGAAGGCGTAATAGAGATGTAGATTATTCTGAATGCCTGGAAGAAATTAAAAAGTCCATTAAGGATACATATGAGTACTTTGATGTTTCTGATTCTGTTTGGTGGGTGTATTTTTTCAATAGTCAAAGTGACATAATTTCAAGCTCAATAAATGAAGATATAATGTTGAGGGCTCCATTTCATTGGCCACAAAATATTCCAAACGAATTTGAAGAAACAAACATTGTTGAAGTTCAAGAATCTCGAGGTGCTATTGAGATTACACAAGCAGAGGAAAGAGAAATGTATATTGGTTAGCGAAGGTCACATGCACAATGTGAAGCCATGGAAGACCTTTACAGGGGTTCAGTAGAAGATATTAAGGAGGGTAGCATGATTGCAGTTTTAGCAACTGAGGATCCACATGGTTATCCATTCTGGATAGGAAAGGTTATAAAGATTGAGAAAGAAAATGATGATGTTATTGCAATTGAAGTGCATTGGTATGCAACAAGTACACACCCATTCAATGGTGTGTACAAGCCAGAGATGGTGGTTGAGAAACATGTCAATAGAAAGAGAAAAAGAAAGGGTCAAAATAAAACTCATCATCGCACTGACCTCTTAAAATTAGACGATGTTGACATACTTGTTTATGACTTCAATTTGACAAAGAGAGGAACTCTTCGCTTCAAGACAACATAGATTATCAAGAGGTTGATGCTGAAAGAAATAAATGCAAGATGGGAGTCTGTTGAACCTAGTCGTATATCTAAAAGGAATTTGAAATCTGAAATGTTGGGCATACATGTAGACTCAGATGGTGCATTCATTGACAATAGAGAAGAGTATGGATCATCTACATCTTCATCAAAACATTCATTTGAAGACAATGTATACTCTGATGGTATTTCAGAAACCATGAGTCAATCTGAATAAGCGTATGGAACATTTTAAGAATTTTTGATCCATATGATGTTTGTATGGTAACTAAAAAAGACCATTGAACTTACATATGATCTTACATGAAGTTATGAATCTTTTGTTATGTTTTATGAATGATATGTTTTATTATTATGGATAATATAATAAAATTTCTTAGCTCATATGTTTTGAATATGGTCAATATAACAATACTTTTAAGAAACTATTTATGTTTCATTCAATGTAACTTCTATTTACATTTTTATTGTTAAAATGAAAATATTATTAAAAAATGACGTTGAATTTTTAAAGTATATTATGATATTTTCATGGCATTATGTATTACCTTGTCCTTTGCATGATGATAACATTTAAAAAGTAAACATTTAATGGTTGTTTTTATGATTTTGTTTCCAATAATTATAAGTTCTTTTCCCATATTATAAAAATGTGTCATTTTAATACCCCAATTTTAGAATGGATGCTACCGGTAGTAGTACTTTTCAATTTGATGGTTGATTTTGAGGTTTTGATTTTAATGGTACCAAGTGATAAAAATATGTGGCAAACTCCTCGTTACGACAACAACTCTGATAACAGGTGAAATTTTTTTTATTTATTTTTGGTTAAGGTGTGTGCGCACGTGTAAAAAGGAAACAGACACACTTGACTCACGTCGCCACCCGATGACTAAAAAGACACAACCACAATGATCACAAAAAGAAGACATAAGGTGCACAACAAGTAAATGCAAGCATTAAACGACATACGAGTTAAGTACAGTACGAACACAGATAGAAAAATCCATAGTTGTAGATTTTACTATTTATGCACAGGAAAGCAGGGCGTTTAATCTTATTTCTCTGCTCCGGAGAGAGAGAATGTCAGATAGGCTCCTAGCCGACTCCTGAGGCAAAAAATCGTAATCTCTGTCAGGTGTGTCGCAAGAGTGGAAACCCTGCCTTTAAAGGGCCCGAGACTCTTGATACAACACTGGATTCTTTACACAAAAAAATAATCACACACACAGACTTATATACAGAGAAAATAGCTTTATCAAATCAAAGAGTCTGATATCATATAACTGAGAGTTTTCATAATTCCAATTATAGTACTAACCCTGAAATTAACCTGACCCTAAACGTCATCATAGAAATAAATAACGACTTTATTAACCCTAGATTTAACAACCCATCCCTAAGCCCATCAATAAAAGCATTGCAAATAAACAATGAAGAGCTCGCATTCATAAGTTATCAAGGCTAGCATAGAAATCTTCCTATTGCAAGAACCTTACATTTTATAAGACATCAATCACATGGAATTACAAGAACATTCCCTAGACATAACCATCTCATCACTATTTGTGGTATAATAACATTTCAACTAAATACAAGGATTTTACATTTTATTTGTTATGAATCACAATGACACTACGGTAACATTACCATAACCTAACCATATCATCACTTTTACATTCCCAAAAATATTCCATTAAAAATAAGGAGTTTATATTTTATATATTGACAACTAAATAAGGACCAACTCTTTATCCCTATGTTATCTATAACAACTACCTTAATCAATACCACAACGATAACCAAAATACTCAATAACATTACTATGAACAAATGCATTAACATAAACATCACTCTACCTTAACAACCATAATGATAAGGTCTTGGTTTTAGAGCTACCCTACTTACTAGCAGTAACATTATCCATCAATGACATTTAAAATTTCATAACGGTAAAGCATTTAATACTATTATTCCTTGACATACACACTAGCTACAATATGATTATTCCATAAATAAAAAGGGGGCATTAAAACTTTTCTCTGCTATACCGAAAAAAAGGCATTTAAATAAAACTGAAGTCATTCAATTTCATAACAACAAACTTACACCACTGGCCACATAACATTATTCGGCGGCTAACAACTAGCAACACCCAACGACAAAAATTCAGGAAACGAATTTAATTTAGGCATCGATCAAAGGGAAATTATCAGAACATCAGTTAACTCGGCGACCATCAATTGGAAACTACCGATATGGGCCAATCACCTGAAGAAGATACCTCAACGCGCAAAAATCAAGCAAAATGCAGAAGGGAAAAATACCAAAATATACGAGTAATAAAACTCATTACCCAACAATCACCGTCATGCATGAGTAGCTTTAAAATTGACTTATTTTAACTAAGATCTAAATGGGTGTAACAAATAGACATAAACATGTGTAAAGGACAAATTAATTTCCAATCTAAATCTATTTTGTTTCACATAATTACTGGAAACATATTGACCGTGAGATGTAATACTTTGGATCTCCAACGTTTTGCTAAATCCATGCTTAATCATACTTAATGCATCCAAGAGGTAATAGAAAGAGATTAACGGTTCAATGTTTGAAAGTTTAAAGATTGGTTTCAAAGCACTGAAACTCATCAATAACTCAATTGATCCAATATCGTATTTTGTTGATCTAATAGCAAATGGATTGAATATATTCTTGTAAATGCTAAAAAAATCTTAAAGTTCAGATCTGTTTCTGATTTCTGGAATTCATTGTTTAAAGGTTTGATCACTGGTTTAATACACTTTGGCACAAATTTCTTAAGGCATTTTTCAATAGTAGTGATCTAATCCATCTCAAGCATGAAATGTATGCTCTGAAACTTTGAACAACCTTTGTAAAAATAAACGATTCATACTTTCTATAATATTGTTTGATGGTTATTAACACGTTGAAATTTGGATGACTGTCTTACATAAATTTGAAACATCATAGCTTGAGCATTTCACTCTTTAGGCACTCTATTTTATCACATAAACCCAATCAACATTAAAGATTTCTGAATGACTTGCTTTAACTTGAAATTTCATCTTGATTACAACGTTGTTCCCTGGAATTTACTGTGGAATAAGATCTAGTCTTAAGAAACAACAACACAGACATTTAAAAGCGAAATGCCCATACATTTATAAATGAAATGTCCATACAAAAATGAAGTGCCCATACATTTATAAACGCCCATACCAAAAACGAAATGCCCATACATTTATAAATGCCTATACAAAAACGAAATGCCCATACATTTATAAATGAGATGCCCATACATTCATAAATGAAATGCCCATATATTTATAAACGCCCACAGAAGTTATAAACGCCCACAACAAATGTAAAAACACCCACAAAAAGGTAAAAAAGCCCACGACAATGTAAAAATGCCATGGCTGAATGGTTAAAATGCCCACTATGATTTTAAATGCCCACAACAGTTATAAACACCCACAACAAAATGTAAAAACACCCATAGAAAGAAAAAAACGCCCTTACACATGCAGTGAAATAAAGAAGGGTATCGTGCCACCACAAAAATCAGAAGACAAGCAAATCGCAGGTCATAAGGATTTCGAGCGCAGAGATAGTTTTATCTCTTTCAAGCAAAAAAAAAAATGCAGACAACAAAAACACAAGGCACAGCGGGAGATCACACAGATCCAAGGATGGTCGGCAATTCCGAGATCATGAAATTCTTTTATCTAATACTGACATGCAATAGCAGAGTAAGAAGTAATAGTTTTATGACTGTTCCACAATTACAATTGCCGAAGAGCAAGGCAAGAAACCAATTAATCCAACAAGAACCCAAACCGTTCGAAGTTAAGTATTTTTCATCTCACACTACCAATACAAAAATGTTGATAACAATAAGAGAGGGCTAAGGTCCTAATACCTTCTATCATGCAAATGAAAAACATACCATTGCCTTAACTCCCACCTCGAATGATGACCCCACGCTCTGTGCCACTCCTGCTCCGCTCCGCTCCTGCTCGCCGATCGTAGAGACTACACCGGTACCTCCCAGCCAATCGCTAGGGGTACTCTACTTCCCCCTCACCCCCCGAGACGCAAAGGGGCCACACTCTATCTAGATGGTAAGTCTAGCTTCCCAGCTCACCTCGCAAGGCCGAGCTACCACTCCTATCCGAGCTGAGAATTCCCAACTCCTCACAAGTAATTAGTCAAGTCACAATTCTGGCAGCGTAACGTTACGCTATCAGCCGATCCCCCCCTTTCTTCCTCACCTTCCCTTTCTTTTATAGAGTTGTCCAACCTCACACTTTCCCTAAATCACTTTTAAATTAAGTTTAAATAAAAATATTCTAAATATTCTCCTTCGCACAAGTGTCGTTCATCCCCCTCTTTCCTCCAATAATTATTTTCGTTAAATTATTAATTTACTCATTTCCCTCACCCACCTAGAGTTGCTCCTAAAAATCCTCCTAGGTGTTCCTAGATCCCCTTACATGTTTTAAATACTTTCCCTGAAATGAAGTTGCTAATTTTAGTTCATTTTAGAAGGTTCTTAATTGCAGATTCCTTACTATGTTGACCTCGCTTTTTACCATAAGTTCCCATCTTTCCTTTATTATGTTTCCTCCTTTTACTTAGTTTCCCAATTCTTATTATTCCCTTCTTTCCCATTTTTATTAAACCCAAAATGGCAGTTGCGCTATTAAATCTTTCCCTTTTATAAATTATTTAATATCTTTTGTACTTTCACAAGTTAAGAAATAATTTCTTCTTTGCAAATTTTTAAAACCATTAGTTTTAATTAAATTCTTACTCTCTTTATTTACCCCAAGAATTTTATGAAGACTAAACTATTACTTAAGTGGGTTTTTGTTTAAATTTTAATTTTTATTCTAGGGTCTTTTTCTTAAGGTTAGACTAAATTTTTACCCTAGAAAAGGTTTTGACTTAGGACTCATATTCTGAACTGGGTGACACTTGGTTAGGGAAGTTGTTTAAGGATTTATTAAGGCGTTAATGTCTTAGGACCATCTAGGTTTGTTTCTTCATCATCATCAACGAGACGTGCCCTTCAGGACGCACTACGTGCTCCAAGGGTGCCACTCGCCTCATTCGTTTCTTTTGTCTGACGTGCCCTTCAGGATGCACCACGTGCTCCAAGGGTGCCACTCACTTCTTGTGGTTCTCTTGCGTGGCATGCCCTTCAGGATGCACCATGTGCTCCAAGGGTGCCACTCGCCAACTTGACTGATTGGTAGACATCTATAACCCCTGGACTCAACACTCCGCTAGGTGAACTTGTGGGAGACTAAGGGCTCTAAGGAATAAGGCCCCCACCTTATTGCACGCCCCTTAGAATCATCGTGAGAGACTGTCGCAGTTTTCCCTCATGACATCGTGAATCCTCTCGAACTAGGTAATCGTTAACCTACAGTTCGAGCCACAGCGGAAGTGCTAGTAGGCTATGGCAGGGCTGTTGTCCACACCTCTCCCTCAACCTCTTTGAAAATTGTGTGTGACCCCTTTACTCCATATGTGAGTCTGGTCGGCAAGCTATCATCAGCCTGCATCATCAACAATCGTGTCAGAACATGTCAACATCATATCATCAAATCAATGAAATATCACAATAAATAAATCAACTCAAATAGCACACTCCCTGACTCAATCCAGAGTCCAAGGGGTTCCAATGATGCCTCTGCATCCTCAAGGCCCAAAACCCTACACACTCAATACAACTGAGCCAATAGCACCTGTCTACGTCAAAGTAGTAAAACATCATGCCATCTATCATAATGTATCATAATTAAGGATAAATGTTTTAACATCATAAAAGTACAGATCACTTGCGAGCAAGTGTCCTCAAAGAATAAGTTTTCTCATTGCGCCAGAGAGGGATGTTACATACACCCCCTCTCGGTCTAAAATTCATCCCAAAGTTTCTCAGTATAAATGCCGAAATAAAAGTACCAAAGTATCATAAGTCTATCTATCAAACAAAAATGGGAACTTCTAGCACATATCATATGCGTCCTCCCAGGTCGTTGAGTGCGGACTATAACTGTCCCACTGGAACTTGACTTGATCTACCGTTCGACTTCGTAACTATCGAACGAAATGATCTAATATGCAGACTGGCTTAGCCGTGAGCACTCCCTTGTCCAATACCTGCAAGAAACTCATGTCAATCACATGTGTAGGATCACTAATATAATGTCTCAAAACAGATACATGAAAAACATCGTGCATTCGCCTCAAAGAATCAGGCAAGGCTAGTCGATACGCCATGGGCCTCTTTCTATGCACAATCTCGAAAGGTCCCACGAACCTAGGAGATATTTTAGCTCCCTTTCCAAACTTGATCAAACTCTTATGAGATTTAACCCACAATAAGACTCGATCGCCACCCTCGTAACTACGGTCGACGCGGTGCGCATCGACATAACTCTTATGTTGATCCTGCGCTTCTTTAATTCTTTGTCTTATGGTTTGCATTTTCTCTTCCATTTCTTGGATCGCTTCTGGTCCCACCAGGACCCTATCCTCAAGCCGATCCCAACTCAAGGGCGTCCGACACGGTCGCCCATAAAGGAAATCAAAAGGCACCATCTTAATGGTGCTCTGGTAACTGTTGTTCTAAGCGAACTCTACTAGAGGCAAGAATTCCTCCCAACGCTTTTGTTGGTCCATCACGTACATGCGCAACATGTATTCAAAGGTTTGTTTCATTTGTTTTGTCTGTCCATCCGTCTCTGGGTGATACGCAATACTAAAGTTAAGTTGGGTTCCCAAGGACTCTTGGAAACTCGTCCAAAATCGTCCAGTAAACACCGATCCTCGATCGGATATAATATTCTTAGGCACGCCATGCAGCCTCACAATCTCACTGATGAAAACTCTCGCCATGTCAGGTGCCTGATACGTCGTACGCACAGGAATAAAGTGAGCACTCTTCATCAGAGTGTCTACTACAACAAAAATCAAGTCATGTCTCCTTGCCGTCAGTGGCAATCCAACAATAAAATCCATCGAAATAACTTCCCATTTCGATTCTGGAATGGCATGTGGTTGAAGTAATCTTTCCGAGTGTCTATGTTCAACCTTTACTTGCTGACACTCTAGACATCTAGCCATAAAGTTGACTATGTCGGCCTTCATTCCCTTCCAAAAAAATAAGGGTTTAAGGTCTGCCCTCATCTTCGTGACTCCTGGGTGAGCCATGTAAACTACTCTATGAGCCTCGCTCAGGATCAAAATCCTCAACTCGTCGTTTGGCGGTACGTAAATCGAACCTATAAACCTCAATAACCCATCGCTATCAAAAGAAAATCCCTCATATCATGGAACCATCATTGTGTTTTGTCCAAAAAAAACCTTGACCTCTATGTACCATTCGTCGTCACACTGTAAACTAAGAATTTTCTCATGTAGGTTCGTCTGAAGAGGCAACACAGAGAAGATGCGTGGTCTCCGACTCAAAGCATCAACCACTCGGTTCACTGTTTCCTTTATGTAAGTAATCTCGAAGTCGTACTCGCTAAGCAATTCTGACCAATGTCGTTGTCACACGTTCAGGTCGCTTTGCGTAAAAATGTGTTGTAGTCCACAATGATCAGTCTTTAATTCAAATTTTCATCCAACAAGGTAGTGTCTCCAAACCTTCAAGGCATATACGATGGATAATAACTCCAAATCATGCGTCGTGTAGTTCTCCTCATGCCTTCTCTGTTTCCTCGAAATGTAAGAAATCACTCGTCCGTCTTGCATCAAGACTCTGCCTAAACCTTCCTTGGATGCGTCAGTGCATACCAAGAAGTCTGCATCCATGTCAAGGACCTTTAGTATTGTCACTTTGGTCAACAACTCTTTAAGCCTTCGAAATGCTTCTGCGCATTTCTCGGTCCAAAGAAACTTCTTGTTTTTCTTCTACAATTCGGTGATCGGATTTGCTATCTTTGAAAATCCCTCGACAAACCGTCGATAGTATCCTGCTAAACCCATAAAACTACGCACTTCTGTGACATTCGTCAGCGCAGGCCATTCCATAATATCCTCAACCTTAGCTGGATCCACGACAATACCTTTACCAGAGATGACATGCCCTAAGTAGAGAATCCTCGATTGATAAAAAGAGCATTTGGACAACTTCCCATACAATTTCTGCTCTCGTAGACACTGTAGTACCAAGCACAAGTGCTCATCATGCTCCTCCATCGTCCGAGAGTAGATCAAGATATCGTCAATCAATACTTGGACGAACTTGTCCAAGTACTCGCGGAACACCCCGTTCATCAAACTCATGAATACCCCTGGGGCGTTTGTCAATCCAAACGGTAAAATAGTAAACTTGTAATGTCCAAATATCATCTTAAAGGTGGTCTTAGGGACGTCATACTCCTTGATCCGTAACTGGTCATACCCTGATCGCAAATCGATCTTGGAGAACAGCGTCGCACCCTTTATTTGATCGAACAGATCATCAATTCCTGGTAAGGGATACTAATTCTTGATCGTAGCCTTGTTTAGTTGACGGTAGTCAATGCAAAGCCTCCATGATCCATCCTTCTTTCGTATGAAAATAACTGGTGCACCCCATGGTGACACAGTAGGGTGTATCAGTCCCAGGTTCAACAACTCCTTCAGTTGCATTTTCATCTCTTGCAACTCTGGGGTCGACATCTAATAAGGCGTTCTTTCCATCGGTTCAGTCTCCGGTTTCAGGTCTATGGTAAACTCCAGTTCCCTTTCCGACGGTATCCCAGGAAACTCCGCTGGAAATACGTCCGCAAACTCCTTCACCACCGGAAGGTGTTCTAGACCTTCCGCTACTCCCTTTTCATTTAGCGCGAGGATCGCATAAAGCTTTCACCCCTTGCGCATACTCTTTCGTAACTGTAAGGAAGAGATGAACCTCAGGGATACTCCTTGGTTCTGTCCTACAATCACATGTCTCTGTCCTTCATCATCGACCAAGCTCAACCGTTTCGTCTTACAATTGAGTATCGCTTCATGCGATTCCAACCAATCCATACCAATCATGACGTCATAAGATCCTAAGATCATGACGTACAAGTTGACCCTCATGAAAAAATCTCCCAGGTTAAGGGCACAACCCACAACCTTTCCTCCAACCTTCTGTTTGGCTACTGAAGCCATCTCTATGAAGCTAAACTTGTCCTATTCGACTGCCTTTACCTTAATTCTTTTTAGCACTGCACCAGAAATGAAACTCTTAGTAGCACCTGGGTCTATCAAAATACTAAGGGTATGTTCAGCGATAGTACCTGTCGTCTCGAGCACCGTCGACTGGTTCTCTTCCTGGCGGTTATTCACCGCCGCATGAATCCGATGGGCCTTGCCCATATCTCCCACTGTTGTGGGTCTGGCTGATCTGGATGCTCTGGTCCTCTCCACAGGACAGTCGTGCTAGTAGTGTGACTCCCCACATGTCCAACACCCCTTCTTCGGCCTAGTAGTCCTGGTACCTGAAGTAGAAGATGACGGCCCACCGGCCTGGAACCCAGGTCTGTTCAGCTAAACAGGCCTAAACTGTTGTTGTTGTGGGCGACGTTGTTGCTGATGTTGTGGTCCCCAATAAGGTGCCCACTGCTGAGGCGACGGTCGTCGGGGTGTAGTGAAAATGGATCCTCTCTGGAAGCCATGATATCCCGGTGTATGTCTCGCTGGGGTCTGATGCTCGGTGTACTAGATGAACCCTGCCCTGCTAGTCTCGCTGGAGTCCTGGTCTGACCCCCACTGATAAGCTTCTCCTCGTCTATGAGGGCCTTTTGGACAGCGTCATGGAAGGTTTGAGGCATCAAGATCATAACCTTTGCATGTAGGTTGCCGTTAAGGCCAAACACGAACCGATTGACCTTGAGTTTCCCCGTATTAAGGTGCGGAGCATACCAGAGCAACTCCATGAAACGTGGCTCGTACTTGGGCACTGTACGACCTCCCTGTCGTAATGCGTTGAACTCATTGAGATGACGCTCAATGAATTCCTCTGAAAGGTACCGCTCTCGGAACCATTCCTCGAATAGTTCCCATGACACATCTTCAACGACCATGTTCAACTGTGACAGGAGCATCTTCCACCATAGAAGAGCGCTCCCCTTCAGTTGAAAGACAGCCATGCGGACCTTCATGTTGGAGGTATAATCGTGAAGTGCGAAGCACATCACCATATTCTCCAACCATGCCTTGGCGGTGGCGCCATCTGAGGCACCAAAGAACTCAGAAAATTTAACCTTCTCGAGTTCACGGTGAATGTTACCTGTAACGGCCGGTGCGTGCAGTGGAACCTTAGTGGGTGTCGGTGCCCTGGCCTCGTCTCTATCCAATCAGCTGATCAGTGCCTCAGACATGCGCTGAAAAGATCTCATCATCCCAACAACGTCTCCAACTACTATATACTCCTGTCCAAGAACCTGCTCGCCTCCCTGGGGGTTAGTTCCCTCAGGCGTGGATGCTACTGGAGGCGTCGTGCCTCCTCCCCTAGCACCCCGTCGTTTGCCTCCACCACGTCCTCTAACCATGATTACTTGCACGCACACAATCAACTCGATCAGCAACAGTATAATCAAATCTAATCAGGTCAACGAAAGCCGTAGCGAATCCCAAGTCGCGGGTTGAACCGGCTCTGATACCATATGTGGCAACCTCCTCGTTACGACAACAACTCTGATAACAGGTGCAAATTTTTTTATTTTTATTTTTTGGTTAAAGTGTCTGCGCGCGTGTAAAAAGGAAACAGACACACTTGACTCACGTCGCCACCCGACGACTAACAAGACGCAACCACGATGATCACAACAAGAAGACATAAGGCGCACAATAAGTAACTGCAAGCATTAAACGACATACGGGTTAAGTACAGTACGAACATAGATGGAAGAATCCATAGTAGTAGATTTTACTATTTCTGCACAGGAAAGCATGGTGTTTAATCTTAGTTCTCTGCTCGGGAGAGAGAGAATGTCAGATAGGCTCCTAGCCAACTACTCAGGCGGAAACTAGTAATCTCTATCAGGTGTGTCACAAGAGTGGAAACCCTACCTTTAAAGGGCTCGAGACTCTTGATACGGCACTGAATTCTTTACACAAAAAAATAATCACACACACAAACTTATATACAGATCGATTAGCTTTATCAAATTGAAGAGTCTGATATCATACAACTGAGAGTTTGGACAATTCCAATTATAGTACTAACCCTGAAATTAACCCGACCCTAAACATCAGCATAGAAATAAACAACGACTTTATTAACCCTAGAACTAACAGCCCATCCCTAAGCCAATCAATAAAAGCATTGCAAATAAACAATGAGGAGCTCGCATTCATAAGTTATCAAGGCTAGCATAGCAATCTTCCTATTGCAAGAACCTTACATTTTATAAGACATCAATCACATGGAATTACAAGAACATTCCCTAGACATAACCATCTCATCACTATTTGTGGTAAAATAACATTTCAACCAAATACAAGGATTTTACATTTTATTTCTTATGAATAACAATGACACTATGGAAACATTACCATAACCTAACCATATCATCACTTTTACATTCCCCAAAAATATTCCATTAAAAATAAGGAGTCTATATTTTATATACTGACAACTAAATAAGGACCAACTCGTTATCCCTATGTTATCTATAACAACTACCTTAATCAATACCGTAACGATAACCAAAATACTCAATAACATTACTATGAACAAATGCATTAACATAAACATCACTCTACATTAACAACCATAATGATAAGGTCTTGGTTTTAGAGCTACCCTACTTACTAGCAGTAACATTATCCATCAATGACATTTAAAATTTCATAACGGTAAAACATTTAATACTATTATTCCTTGACATACACACTAGCTACAATATGATTATTCCATAAATAAAAAGGGGGCATTAAAACTTTGCTCTACTATACCACATAAAAGGCATTTAAATAAAACTGAAGTCATTCAATTTCATAACCACAGACTTACACCACTGGCCACATAACATTATTCGGCGGCTAACAACTGGCAACACCCAACGGAAAAAATTCAGGAAACGAATTCAATTTAGGCAGCGATCAAAGGGAAATTATCAGAACATTAGTTAACTCGGCGGCCATCAATTGGCAACTACCGATATGGCCCAATCACCTGAAGAAGATACCTCAACGCGTAGAAATCAAGCAAAACGCAGAAGGTAAAAATACCAAAATATACGAGTAATAAAACTCATTACCCAGAAAATCACTGTCATGCATGAGTAGCTTTGAAATTGACTTATTTTAACTAAGATCTAAATGGGTGTAACAAATAGACTTAAACATGCCTAAAGGACAAATTAATTTCCAATCTAAATCTATTTCGTTTCACATAATTACTGGAAACATATTGAACGTGAGCTATAATACTTTGGATCTCCAACGTTTTGTTAAATCCATGCTTAATCATACTTAATGCATCCAAGAGGTAATAGAAATAGATTAACGGTTCAATGTTTGAAAGTTTAAAGATTGGTTTCAAAGCACTGAAACTCATCAATAACTCAATTGATCCAATATTGTATTTTGTTGATCTAATAGCAAATGGATTGAATATATTCTTGTGAATGCAAAAAAATATTAAAGTTCAGATCTATTTCTGATTTCTGGAATTCATTGTTTAAAGGTTTGATCACTGGTTTAATACACTTTGGCACAACTTTCTTAAGGCATTTTGCAATAGTAGTGATCTAATCCATCTCAAGCATGAAATTTATGCTCTAAAACTTTGAACAACCTGCGTAAAAATCAACGATTCATACTTGCTATAATATTGTTTGATGGTTATTAACATGTTGAAATTTGGATGACTGCCTTGCATAAGTTTGAAACATCATAGCTTGAGAATTTCACTCTTTAGGCACTCTATTGTATCACATAAACCCAATCAACATTAAATATTTCTGAATGACTTGCTTTAACTTGAATTTTCATCTTGATTACAACGTTGTTTGCTGGAATTTACTGTGGTATAAGATCTAGTCTTAAGAAACAACAACGCAGACATTTAAAAATGGAATGCCCATACATTTATAAACGAAATGCCCATACAAAAACGAAGTGCCCATACATTTATAAATGCCCATACCAAAAACGAAATGCCCATACATTTATAAATGCCATACAAAAACGAAATGCCCATACATTTATAAACGAAATGCCCATATATTTATAAACGCCCACAACAAATGTAAAAACACCCACAGAAAGGTAAAAACGCCCACAAAAATGTAAAAATTCCATGGCTGAATGGCTAAAACACCCACTGTGATTTTAAACGCCAACAGAAGTTATAAATGCCCACAACAAAATGTAAAAACACCCACAGAAAGGTAAAAACGCCCACAACAATGTAAAAATGCCATGGTTGAATGGTTAAAACACACACTGTGACTTTAAACTCCCACATAAGTTATAAATGCCCACAGCAAAATGTAAAAACACCCACAGAAAGGTAAAAAACGCCCTTACACAAGCAGTGAAATAACGCAGGGTACCATGCAACCACAAAAATCAGAAGACAAGCAAATCGCAGGTCATAAGGATTTCCAGTGTAGAGATAGTTTTATCTCTTTCAAGCAAAAAAAAATGTAGAAAATAAAAATGCATGGCACAGTGGGAGATCGCACAGATCCAAGGAAGGTCAGCAATGTCGAGATCATGAAATTATTTTATCTAATACCGACATGTAATAGCAGAGTAAGAAGTAATATTTTTATGACTGTTCCACAATTACAATCGTCGAAGAGCAAGGCAAGAAACCAATTAATCCAACAAGAACCCAAGCCGTTTGAAGTTAAGTATTTTTCATCTCACACTGCCAATACAAATATGTTGATAACAATAAGAGAGGGCTAAGATCCTAATACCTTCTATGATGCAAATGAAAAACATATCGTTTCCTTAACTCCCGCCTCGAATGATGACCCCAAGCTCCGTGCCGCTCCTGCTCTGCGCCGCTCCCGCTCGTCGACCGTAGAGACTGCATCGGTACCTCCCAGCCAATCGCTAGGGGTACTCTGCTTCCCCCTTGCCCCCCGAGCCGCAAAGGGGCCACACTCTATCTAGATGGTAAGTCTAGCTTCCTAGCTCGCCTCGCAAGGCCGAGCTACCACTCCTATCCGAGCTGAAAATTCCCAACTCCTCACAAGTAATCAATCAAGTCACAATTCCAGCAGCGTAACGTTATGCTATCAGGCGATCCCCTTTCTTCCTCATCTTCCCTTTGTTTTATAGAGTTCTCAAACCTCACACTTTCCCTAAATCACATTTAAATTAAGTTTAAATAAAAATATTCTAAATATTCTCCTTCACACAAGTGTCGTCCATCCCCCTCTTTCCTCCAATAATTATTTTCTTTAAATTATTAATTTACTCATTTCCCTCACCCAGCTAGAGTTGCTCCTAAATATCCTCCTAGGTGTTCCTAGATCCCCTTACATGTTTTAAATACTTTCCCTGAAATGAAGTTGCTAATTTTAGTTCATTTTAGAAGGTTCTTAATTGCAGATTCCTTACTATGTTGAGCTCGCTTTTTACCATAAGTTCCCATCTTTCTTTTATTATGTTTCCTCCATTTACTTAGTTTTCCAATTCTTATTATTCCCTCCTTTCCCCTTTTTATTAAACCTAAAATGGTAGTTGCACTATTAAATCTTTCCCTTTTATTAATTATTTAATATCTTTTGTACTTTCACAAGTTAAGAAATAATTTCTTCTTTGCAAATTTTTAAATCCATTAGTTTTAATCAAATTCTTACTCTCTTTATTTACCCCAAGAATTTTATGAAGACTAAACTATTACTTAAGTGGGTTTTTATTTACATTTTTATTTTTATTCTAGGGTCTTTTTCTTAAGGTTAGACTAAATTTTTACCCTATAAACTTTTTTGACTTAGGACTCATATTTTGAACTAGGCAACACTTGGTTAGGGAAGTTGTTTAAGGATTTCTTAAGGCGTTAATGTCTTAGGGCCTGTTGACGGGCGAAAATGACCGTCCGTCAACTGAGAGAGTGGAACCGGTCCGGGGTTGTCTAAATAACCCAAGCCGTTTGGTATGGACCACCCTGACGAGTTTAACGACTCCGTTGGTCGCCCTAAGGTCTCATAAGGAAACCAAAGAGAGAGTGATCTGAGCTAAATGATCTAAACTAAGGAAACTAGAAACTAATAAAACAAACTACAATAAACTAACTAACAAAATAAAAGAAATCAAAATAAATTAGAGGAAACTAG
>ML801973.1:0-10909 GCA_009831015.1 Picea engelmannii | reverse complement strand
ATTAATCTATATTAATGGATTTAATTAAATTATATATTAATCTATTTTTTATTTATGCTTTTAATATTATGTATACTTAGTTTAATTGTTTGGTAATTAAATATTTTAGAGGTTTTGTATTTATCTTTGGAGATGTTGTTATTGATAACTATGGAGATTGTTGTTTTCTATTTATTGTTACAATTAACATAGTAATACTTGTCCGTGTATGAAAATATTTGTAGTTGTTTGTGTCTTGACTTTTTTTCTTTCTAATATACAAAGACATACATATTTTCCTACTAATTTCAGTAGAAATATGCACAAGTTCTGTTTCTTCTAGGAAACTGACTGAGTTTGTTAAAAAATTCTTCAAAATCTTTGCAAGCATACTGATTTGTTTGAAAAGTTTCTCCATATTTCTTGTTGATATACTCTTCTTATCTTGTTTAGAGGGACTTTGTCTTTATCCATCTATTCAATGTCTTCAAACATGGAAGATCACAAAATTAATGAAGTGTGGATAATATAATGAGAAATGGAATAAGTGCATGTGAAATTGATTTCTATCCTAGTGTTTGGAAAGTTACCACCTGCAAAGGTGCCCTATATTAACGTGTTGAAATAAGATTACTTGCAAGCACTGAATAGAATAGAATTAGCGTGTTGAAATAATATGAGTGTGGGCCGCAAGAATCGTTTTCTAACCTCAAGAGGTTTTAAATAAATCTATTCAGCCACTAGTCCAAATCGGTAGTCTGTCCGCTTCTATTTTCTATTCAGTGAACGGTCCAAAGGCTTCTATTCGATCCGAGAAGTCACAAAATATGATCATTTGTTCGGCATATTTGCAACACGTAATAATTGTGAGGAGAACAGTTCCGTGCATTGCAAGTTTTATAAGTGGCATAAATATCAATTGAGGTCATTTTTAGACCGTGCAGACAATAGTTAATCCGTTTGTACATATAAGTTCGCTCGTAATGGAATTGAGTTGATGATAAATTAATTTAATATAATATTTTAAAAAATTAAAAATAACAATTAATTTAATTATGAATGAAATTTGTATTATATAAATTAAAAATTAGTAATAAGTGTGTAAATTTTTTTAAATATGAAAGATTGAAATTTTTAAGTTATTTTAATTTACAAATATTTTATAAAATACTTAGTTTCATTAATTTAAATATGAATGAAAAAGTGTATTATGTATATTAAAAGTTATTAATAAGTTGCCAAATCTTTTAAATATGAAAGACTGAATATTTTAAATTATTTTAGTTTACAAATGTTTTCTAAAATATTTAATTTCATTACTTAGAAATATAATTTAATAGAACTTGAGTTTTGAATAAAACTGAATACTTAATTTAACTACTTAAAATATAAAAATATAGCTTAATAGAACTTGAGTTTTAATAAAAATGATAGATATAGTTTATAAAATATTCAAAGTTGTATTGATATATACCTGAAATAAATGTATTTAAAAATAAACATTCACCAAAACCTTTAATTACTGATCTTCACAAAAAAAACCTTAAATGTTAATGCATCAGTATTTTCCTTATAATTTCAAGCTTTCAATTATTTTATACTTAATACGTATTTATGTTGAGTTCAAACGAATTATATCAAAAGATAGATATTGTTTATAAAATATTCAAAGTTGCATTGATATATACCTGAAATAAATGTATTTAAAAATAAACATTCACCAAAACCTTTAATTACTCATCTTCACAAAAAAAAACCTGATTGTTAATGCATCATTATTTTCCTTTCCTTATAATTTCAAGCTTTCAATTATTTTATACTTAATACGTCTTTATGCTCAATTCAAACGAATTATATCAAAATCCATCCAAGATACACATATGAAAGATAAATCCATCAAAATTCTAAGTGATTCTTATGTAAGTCATACTTCAGATATCCCATCCAAAACAACATCTCCCTCTCTTAAAAAAAAAATGGAATAGCTACAAAAACAGAGGAAAAAATAAACATGTTTGAGTTGTTGAACTTGGATTCATTTATATGTTATTCACTGCAAATATGTTGTCACATGCCTTGTGATCATGTATCTTTTGAGGGCATGTGGCACTACAATGTTTCTTACTTGTCTGTTTAGCAACATCAAAGATACTTTATTTGGATTGCGACTCTTAACCTACAACATACTCATGTTTCGTTCTAAGCTATCAATGAGTCAGAGTTCTACTCTAGTGCAATTCTTGTATACTTAGACAATTGTTAACATCTTAACAATTAGTCATATATAAGCATACATCCATGAATCATGAGAAACAAAGAGAAGAACTATGGAACAAACGAAAGACACACAAAAATAGTGCGGGCAACTCAAAATGTGTCTAACACCCAACTAAGTACTTGTTATTGCAAAACAATTACAATATGAGCACTACCGACTCAATTAACAATTGGGCAGAGTCGAACAATTCACCTCACCTCAGCAAGAAACCCATACACAAATTCATCACCAAGAATCTTTGTCTCATCCATATCCACAACCTCCTCCAGTGCACCTCAAATGTGCCCTCAACCATAGGCTTGATGTCTCTTCGTTACTATAGACTTTCCCAAGTTAACAAAGACCTATTATTATGTCTCCTTGCATGCTTCCTCAAACCTGTGATAGGATTTCACCCAAACTTAGCCAGAAAGAAGGTCTCCCGAGATTTTTCCACTGAATCACCTCAAGGTAACACAAGCCCTCTCAACTGGAGCGACTTGGATCCTTGAGGGAGATCACCCCTCTTCATCTAAAAGTATAAATAGTAACAGTGTAAAATACATGGCGGAAGAAAGTAAAAATGACGAAGCAAAATATTCTAGTAATCTGTTGCTTGAGCAAGCTCTCACGTGACAAAGGGACAAAATGATGGAGAATTTTTCCCACATCCTTCAACGCACACTGATAACATGCACGTCTTCATCAAGCGACCACTTTGGAGGTGCCTCACATTTCAAGGTACAAGTTAAATTTGATATTCCCATACTTGAAGGTCAGATAGATGCAGGTGCCCTAGAAAAATGGCAAAATCTAATAGAAGGTTATTTCTTCATTCACAATTTCTCCGACAGGGAAAATATCACCTTCACAGTCCTTAAGGCTATCCCCCATGTCAAACATTGGTGGGAAACTTAGTGGGAGGAAAATTCCAGAGAGGAGTCTGGAATATATGGGTCCGAGCCCACTTGGTATTTTTTTGTGGATGAGGTCAAGGGACAATATTACCCTATTGGTAACTTTTAGCACATAGAATTGTAGTCCAATAGTGTCCTTGAAGTGCACCATTGATTTTGAATTTGGTGTTGCGAACTGGTTGAAGAGGAGAGTTGGGGGTTGGTCAGCTTGCAAGCATATTTGTTCACATTCACAGGCATCAACATCAATCCCAGGGTTACTAGGTACTCCATGAGGTTTTTCATACCATTTTAAAGGCTAAGAGAAGGGTTTTTGATGTTTTGTCACAGATGTTGCAAACTGAGACATGGGCTTTGCGAAATCATCTCTTGTAGCAGCTGCTTCAAAATATTTGATTGTAACTATAAAACATTGATGTGGGTTTCTCTAAAATGTTTTTTGGAGGAGAATGATATCCTTATTGACTTGCTGACCAAATATCAGCCTGACCCATCTTGGCATTTGAGAGATACAATTAAAACACTAGTGTGCTGCAAACTCTTTGTTTTGTATAGTTGTTGGATATTCTCCTTGTTTGGAGGTTGCCACTTATCAAATAGGGTTATAAAAATTTCTCAGAGATCAATTAGATGCTAAGGGACACCTTCAAGTAACTTTTATCTCCATTAAATACCTCATGCAGTGAGTTGGGAACAATTTATTAATGACTTCCAACAACTTATTGAAAATTAGCAGTTTGTTGGATTCTTGTCTCTTTGACTGTTGCCACCTATCTCCAAGGCCTGGAATCTTATGCAAGAGGAGGAAATCGAATTGTAAATATTTCATTGACATCTTAGGCTATAAGAGAGGCATTGGAAATCATTGAGCGGGTTGGGATGGTTAATGCAAGACTCTTTTTGGTGATATACTAATGTAACAGAGCCAACTCTGGATTTTATGTATTGGAGTTGATGAATTATTGTCTAATACAAGGGAGTTTATTTCCTGCCATATTGTTTCTCTCTTAATCTGAAACTTACTGTCATTGAATGCTTCAATTGATATTTTATAGATGTATTGCAATGGAGGTTTAATTGTGATGTTGTTATAACTATTCTCAGAGTTTAAGATTTGATTAACGAAGTTCGTGTGTCTAAATATGTTCCTTCATTGGTCTACTAGTAATGCATGATTCTAATAGTAGACTTACTTCATTTTTCTCACTAAAGTCTTCCTTCTATCCACATTACTCTTTAAAACACTGATCCAAGTTAGACAAGACCTCTTTTGTTGATATATCTTATCTAGAATTTTGTGTGATTTACATTGTTGGGCTGATTTTTATCCATTTGAAACTTTATCTTAAAACTTACGTTATGAAACGATTTATGGGTACTGAGATTTCACTTTAGTAGTCAAAGTGTAACCTTTTGTGCTAACATTCTTGATGCCTCTATCAGGGACGAGTTGAATATTTTCCCTTGTAGGAATGACAAAGATTACAACCAATTATTGATGGTGAACAAGGATTGGAGACAGAAAAGACTGCATATTTCACCTGGTGATTCCACTCTATGAAGAGCCAAGATGTCAAAGGCGATGGAGGCTATCTTGGCAAGAAGATTTGCTCCTCTAAAATTTTCAGCCATCTTTGGTTTTCCAAATCCAGTGCCTCATCTATCAGAATGGGGATATTTATTGCCTGTCTTCAGAGAAGAAAATGATGATGATCTTGCTCAACATCTCATTAATTTTCATTAATGCATGGAGGAGTTGAACTTGCATCAAGAGGATTTCTTAATGAAACTGTTTATTTTCTCCCTAAAGGATAATACCAGAGTCTGGTACTTTTATCTTCCTGTTGCAAGCATATCCACCTTGAGAGAATTCCATGTTGATTTTAATTTTCACTATAAAAGGTATTACTCCTCTGAGTTTCTTTTTCATGATTTTTCTGAGGAATATGAGAAAAGTGTTCAAGTTGCATTAAGTTTCTCTCCTGACTGTGAGGTTGAAGAAGATCCATCTCTTTCGTTTCCTAGTTCTCATGATTTGAAGGAAGATTGTATTTGTTGTTCTTATGGGGAAGAGACAGTGGATGATTTTTTCCTTGAAGTAGATATCTTTGATAACGTTTCTTCTGATGAAGTCACTATCTCAAATATTGACCAAGAGCATCCTTTTTTTGACAAACACCTTGACGATGAACACTTTGTGGATAAATATCACCTTGAAACAAAACATTATGAATGCCAAGAGTCAAAGTGTTTTTATGGACAATCCATTTTTGATGAATATACGAGTGATGGTGATGAACATAATTTTCCTATGATTTCTTTGGAACCTCTTACCACTATTCATTTATATGATGATTATGAGTCTGATACTTGGGAATTCTATGGAGGTGTTGAAGGGGAATTACACATGCCATTGATCTCTTATCTATCACCAACAAATGAGAAACCCTATTTGATAAAAACCATGTGTATGAGAAACAAATTATTCCTACAGTACATGCCAAAATGATTAGCAGTCAACCAACAAGTGGTTTTGAAGATGACGAGCAACAATTCAACCAACAAATGCCTTTGTCTGTCATTCAATCACATGTTCTTGTAGAGGAAATGAAACAACCTATGGACAACTTTGAAGAAGAGAAGGTAAGCTTTTATCAGTTAAGTATGCCTTGCCATCAGTGTCATGACCCTGTCAATGAATACATAGAGTTTCACTTTTCAAATGCTTTGGAGCCTGCAAATTTTATCATTTTGTCAACATTAGGAGGTTGATCCTAAGAATGTATTTAGTTAGTTTTCATTCTTTTCTTGCTTCTTATCGATCATTTGTAGTGAAGATAAGAATTATTTTGCCAAACAGTTTGAGTGGCTATGGTGGAAGTTTGTTTTCACCTTAGAAAATTGTAAAAATCAGTTAGAGTGGGGTCTTGTATATAAATACACATGTCTTCAAGAATTTGAATTTTTAGTTTTCTTATAGTATTTGAATAAGACTCCACTAGCCCAATGGATAAGGCACTAGAACTGGATGTTCTTGGAGCCTGACAGGGAGGTCTCCATCCCCTTTGGAGCCAAATATTATCACATATAATTGTAGTCCAATAGTCTCCTTGAAGTGCATCATTGATTTTGAATTTGGCGCTGCGAACTGGTTGAAGAGGAGCATTGGGGGTTGATTAGCTTGCAAACATATTTTTTCAAATTCACATACATCAACATCAAGTGCATGGTTACTAGGTACTCCATGAGTTTTTTCATACCATTTTAAAGGCTGAGAGAAGGGTTTTTTATGTTTTGTCACAGATCTTGTGAACTAAGATAGGGGCGCTGCTAACTCATTTCCTGTAGAAGATGATTCTAAAGATTTTATTGTAACGATAAAATGGTGATGTGGGTTCCTATGAAATGTTTTATGGAGGAGAATGATATCCTTGTTGACTTGCTGACCAAATTTTAGCCTGACCCACTTTGGCATTTGAGAGATAAAATTAAAATACCAGTGCGCTGCAAACTCTCTGTTTTGCATAGTTATTGGATATTTTCCTTGTTTGGAGGTTTCCACCTGTAAAAGAGGGTTCAAACGACTTCTCAGATATCAATTAGATGCTAAGAGACACCTGCACCTAATTTTTAGCTCCATTAAAGACATCATGCAATGAGTTGGAAACAATTTATTAATGACTTCCAACAACTTCGTGAAAATTAGAAGTTTATTGGATTCTTGTCTCTTTGATTGTTGCCACCTATCTCCATGTCCTAGAATCCTATGCAAGAGGGGGGATTCGAATTGCAAGGTTGTCATTGACAACCTAGGTTATAAGAGAGGCATTAGAAATCATTGAGTAGGTTGGGATAGTTAATGTAAGACTCTTTTTGGTGATATACTAATGTAACAGAGCCAACTCTAGATTTTTTGTATCAAACTTGATGAATTTTTGTCTAATATAAGTCAATTTCTTTCCTTCCATCTTGTTTCTCTCTTACTCTGAAATTTACTTCCATTGAATGCTTCAATTGATATTTATAGTTGTATTTCAATGGAGGTTTGATTGTGATGTTGTTATAATTGTTCTCAGAGTTTAATATTTGATTAAATAATTTGTCCTGTCTAAATATTTTCCTTCATTGGTCTACTAATAATGCCTGATGCTAATAGTAGACTTATTTCATTTTTCTCACTAAAGTCTTCCTTCTATCCATATTACTCTTTAAAGCTCTGATCCAAGTTATCCAAGACCTCCTTTGCTGATATATTTTATCCATTTGACACTTTATCTTAAAACTTACCTTACAAACGTATCAATGGGTATTGAGCTTGCACTTTAGCATTCAAAGTGTAATGTTCAGTGCTAACGATAACTATGATGACCAATACATGAGATGGACCACACTGTGGCAAGAGAGGGGACAAATAGTGTCGGAGTTCACAAATAATTTCCATATGTTGCACACCAAGTTGGGTATCAAAGACTCTAAGAAACATCTGATTCTGAAATACCGTGGGGCTTTGCATATGTACATCCAAACTGAAATGGATTTTCTAGACATCTCATCACTGGGAGTTGTCTAATGATATGTTTTCAAAATTGAGATGAAATTTAGGCACTAGAAAAAATGAAAGTTCGGGTCTGCAAATCCGCAAAAACCAAAGTATGATAAATACGACCTTAACAAACAACCTCCCAAAAACCCATCCAAGCCATAGGGAAAGAAGGGTAACATAAAGACGAAGAAGGACATTGGAAAATTTCCACAAAATCCCCTAGAATAACACTGATGATTGTTGCTCAAAACAATCATTGGTGACCGAGATCAAAGACAAGGAGCCAAACACTAATTCAGAATTTGATTCAGAAAATACTGGCAGAAGACAAATCATTGACATAGACCCCATTTCTACTGTTGTGACCACAACAATTCAACCAGAAGAACCAACAGATCCTGAGGAGGAGGAGCACCTTTTTCATTCATAGATTTGGGTTAAGGGGACCCCACTTCATTTTATTTTTGATAGCGGAAGCAAAAAGAACCTCATCTCAACAGAGGTCATCAAACAATTGAGATTTTGGACAACACGACACCCTCATCCATACAACATCGAGTGGCTTCACTAGGGATGGGATATTCATGTCATCCAATAATGTCGATTGTCATATGACATCCAACCCTTTAAGGATGAGGTATTAGGTGATGTCACCCCATTATATGTCTATGATGTTCTCTTAGGCCAACCATATATGTGGAAGCACCATGCTATCTATTAGTCTCGACCTCGTAGTGTCATTGTTACTCTGGGGAGTAATCTCTATAGGATACCAGAGGTAGTTCCAACTACTGTCCCACCCAAAAAATGACGCAAGGTAGTATCTGATTCTAAAAAAATTATTTTATTCACAATCTGTTCAAAAGGTGAATAGAAGGACACTGCAACCACTACAACCTCAGCCTAAGCACCTTCTGTCCAACAGAAGTAGGTCGACAAGAGTGTAGAAAAGCGCAAATATTCCTTTTGCACAAATTCATCTCATGTAGACCTACTGGTTGAAAAGAATCAACCACTCCAACAATGGGTTCATGACAACCTTCAACATGCTAAGAAACACAACTTCTCGAACAAGGAGAGCAACTCACCAAGATTCATATTCAACAAACGCTTCCCCCTCTCCCCCAATTATTCAATGCAATGGAGACCATTTTTTCCTAAGGAGGAAGGATTGATTGATCTACCCAAGAAGGAGATCTACAGGAGAACATGACCATGAAAACCATAAATCAGATTCTGACCAAGAACTCTCCTCAGGGGTGCAAATTTGAATAGGGGCGCACCATTAGTTTGGGTGACCTGAGAGTGGCCAAGAGGTTTTGGCGATCTCAGAGTGATCTCTGGGGATTAGTGGGAGAATCCCAATGTATCCATGGAAGAGAGTGCACTCACTTCATTCCCACAAAGAAGAAACCAGCAAGGGTGCAAACCCCAGTTGGTGCACCCTCCTTTCTACCTCAGAAAACTCAAATGAACTGATTTTCTCTTTGAGATAGTGGCTAGCTAATGAGATAAGCTTTCTCTCAGAGGTGGAAGAATGTAAATTAGAGTCAGTAGTAGGCATCCATGAAGGAAGGTGCAATAGTTATTCTTCAAAAACCCTAAAAATGAAATTGTCGTGAATGTAAAATGCAAACTCAGAAAAGAAAACAACCAAGACACATATCTTCAAAAGAAAAGGTAAGAATGCTTTATTTTAGTCCCGGTTCACCTTATATACCAAGGGAACCATTTATTTTACATATATTTAATTTATCATCAAAAGGTGAAGAAGTGTTGCGCCTAAGTGATTGACTTGTGCACCCTAGGTGGGCGTTCCCCTAGGTGGCCTCTTTGGCCCAATTCCTCCCTGATTAGATCTAGAAGCGTCCTAGCTTCTATGAGAAGATGTGAAAACTTATTGTGCAATACATTAGTTGTGATCCACTTTGCCTGAGCTTGATTTTTGCCTTGGTGGGTTACCAGATATGAAGTGTAAGTCTGTTGTCTTGTAGAATGACTTCGAGTGTCCAATATAGTGTCTTTGGCCAATGGGAGTTGGAAATCAGGAATGTTGTCCACCGAATGAGTGATGGTGACTGGTTCTTCCAAGAGGGAAGGCTCAAACAACTTTAATTGATTTACATTAATGACATTGTGGGTTCCCAGTTGTGGTGGCAGATCCAACCTATATGCATTTTCTCCAATCTTGTCGAGTATTGTATATGAACCATATCTAATTGGCAGAAGCTTGTGATGGTGGCCTTTGAAGTGCTTCTTATCCAAGTGTAACCAAAATTGATCCCCTAGTTGAAAGGTCATGAAGGTTCTTTGTTTGTCATGGCACTGCTTGGCATGATCTTGGGCTGCTTTGAGTGTTGATGTGTCTGCACTGTGGCATTGTGAAATTTGTTGGAGAAATCGTTGAGCTGACAGTTGTTCCTGCTGTTGATGGAAGGTACCTTGAGGAGCCCAAGTGAGTGGAAGCTTGGTTCGAGATGTTGGTTGGAAGCCTAAGCAAACTTCAAAAGGTGAAAATCCTATAGAAGAATGTGTTTCCTTGTTATGGCTATGCTGGAGAATGTGTAAGAAATTGTCCCATTGTTTATTGTGCCCAAAGTGAGTTTAGAGAGAATGCACCAAGACTCTATTGAAAACCTCTGTTTAGCCATCCGTTTGAGGATGGAATGCAGTAGAAAACTTGAGGTGGCACCCCAATAGTGCCCATATGGTATTCCAAAATGTACTGAGGAAGCGAGAATCTTTGCCTAAGATGATACTTCTTGGGAGGCCAAAATGGGGCCAAACATGACGGAAATAGAGTTCTATTGTTTGCGTTGTTGTAGTGGTCTTTGTGCATGGGATAAAAGGTGCCATTTTGCTTAAGTGTCATACCACTACCCAAATTGCATCATGTTTCTTTTGGGTTGTTAGAAGTCCACTTAGGAAGTCCATTGAGATTGACTCCTAAGGCCAAGAAGGAAGCGACAGTGGTTGATACAACCCATGCTTCCGGTTGGATGGCTTGGATTATGAGCAGAAGGCATGAGCTCTGATAAATTTTTCAACTTGAGGCTGCACGGAAGGCCAATGAAAATGGTTTTGCATATGTTGGGTGGTATTTGTGGTCTCAAAGTGGCCCCCATAGGATGAAGCATATGCTTCCTTGATGAGAAAGAGGCGGTCTTCTGAGTGTGGAACGGAATAGCAAATTCAACTTATATAGCCACCCAT
>ML801972.1:135936-148879 GCA_009831015.1 Picea engelmannii | reverse complement strand
AGTAGTAGTATTATTTATTAAAGATCTAATAATATTTTCCTTTTAATTTTTGTTCACGTAAGTCTTACAATAAGGAGAAACAATACTCAACTATAAATACTCAAATATAGAATATGCTTCTCAATATAATAAACAATACTACAAAGTAAATGGAAGAATAACATATTTATTTGATGGATATGTTGTTGGATCCTTTTTAAACAAATACAGATAATAACAAAATGATTTTGCTAATAGAAACACTAGTAAGATAAATAAAACATTGAAAAGCACTTCCATAAGTAAGTGAAGGAGCAAAAACTAGTTGGGTTCACTCGATAAGTGCTTCTACATATTTGTAGGAGATGTCTAATCCATTCTATGCTTAACATGTGTAATTAATATATCTTACATACCTAAACTAGCTTAATAGCTCAATCATGTTGGAGATTCATAGGGTTAAGTAGATTAGAGAATTGGTATTCAAAGATAGAGGTGGTATCTAGAGACACCATTATAGCACTTAAGCAGAACCAAACATAGTTTAACATACAAAGAAGTGTAAGAAACCAAAACATTTTGATACACAACACATGATTCATTACACACTTAGCTCGATCCGTATGGCCATTTTATATATCACCAAGACATAACCAACTCCCTAGAAGTGAGAAAGTCAAGATCTACATATATTGGTTAGAGCACATGATGTTCTCCTGAATTTATACCTTGTTTTGTGCCCTAGTGGACTATTTTTTTCTAACTACCAAACACGTCGAATGTTCAGCTGGTCTCTTAGTCAATTCCTCAGTTGACTTCCCAATTGACCACTTAGTCGACCTCCTAGTCAACTCTTTTAGTCGACTATCAACTATCCACTAACTTTATCCAAAGCTATATAGGTGTGATGAACTAACAAATCACATTGTTCCAACACCCTCCCATCATCACAATGCTTTGGAGATTCTAGAGGTGAAGTTACTTGCAAAACGCCCCATAATTGTAGCTCTCTGAAGCCAAGCATAGCCCTAAGTTTCACCAACATGATCATCTTTCTTGTAAGAAACAAGATTCACAACATTTTATTGTTATAATTGTCTCAAACAATGAGCATGAAGCTCCACATGCTTCATTTTATTACGTGTAATAGTATTTTTTGCAACTTATATTGCACTTTGATTATCACCACAATACATCATCGACAATGTCTCGACTAAAAATCCAAGTTCACTCATAAGATATTGAATCCACATGGATTTTATGCCAACATGTACTACACCATGATATTCTTCTCTTGTGGTTGATAAAGAAACCAGCTTGTACCTTTTACAAGATTAGATAATGGGCATGGAGCTAAGTTGAAACACATAATTAGATGTAGAATTCCTATAATATCCATCTCTAGCACAATCTAATTCATTGTAACTGACTGGCTAGTTCTATTTGTCACTATAATACTTTATAACAAGATGATGAGTTCCCTTGATATAATGAACAATTCACTTTGTGGCTTTAAGGTGACTTTCTTGCGAATCTTGCATAAACCAAGAAACCACACTTACAATAAATGAAATATTAGATCAAATATGAGTTAAATAAATAAGGCCATCGACAAGCTATATATAGAGTGTAGTATCGACTTCCAGAGAATCACACTCCTTAGTTAGATCCACTCATGATTGATAATGTGTAGCACAATGCTTATAGTCGTCCCTTCTAAAATTTTGTAAAAGGTTCAACTCATATTTAAGCTCAGAAATAAAGATATTGTCATCCACTTATAGGACTTGGATGCCAAAAAATAAATGCAACAAACCAAGATCAATGATTTCAAAGGTATCTGCTAATTGTTTCTTCAAACCCATAATCAAATCTACATTTCTTTCAATAATGACTAAGTCATCCACATATATTGCAACAATCAAATTTTCATCTTTTACATGCAACACATAGATACTATGATTAGATTCACAACGTTTGAAACCAAGATTGAGGAAACAACAAACAATATTCTCATACCATCACATAAATCTTGTTTTAAACCATACAATGATTTCTTTAGTTAGAGATAAAAACTGGGTGTTTGCTCCATATAAATTTATTCAGTGAAATTACCATGAATAAAATAAATTTTGAAATCCATTTGATGTATTTCCCAACCAAATTGAGAAGCAAGTGAAATAATAATACTTATCTGCTATAGCAATCTCCCATTCAAGTCAACCATGTGCATCTACATATGTATCTGAATCACATGCCTCTAGAAAGTATGTCATCATAGAAACACTACCATGTTGTTTTTGACTTGTTGGCGCAATCCATTTTGGGAACAACACAACAATCAAGGAAGACATTTAGAAAATGGACCAAAAAAGAAGTGCATGCCAGATAACAGGGAAAAGCAATGCGAGGAAGTAGGAAAGTCAAAGGAAGAAGGACGCGGATCAACCACACGTAGGAATTTAGAAAGTGGACAAACCTAACTCACATAGGGTTAGTGGGTTAGGGTTTTGGTCACTGATGTAATGGGTTTTAATCCATTTTTTTAGTATAAATATGTATTCTAAGATCTGAGGAGATGAAGTTAGAGTTTGAGTTTTTGAGTTAGTTTTGGCATGAGTTTTGTTGAGATCTGTGGAGCTAGTTTTGAAGATGAATCTATTTTTTAGGGAAAGATATGAATTATAATCGAGGGTAAGGTCACAAGTTGTGGAGCTTGGTGCAATATTGTAATCCTTGCTATTCAGCGGTAATGCACATAACACTATGAACTAATGTAATGTGTGCAACACTATGACTTTTGATGAAGAATAAAAAAAGAGAAAAGAATGCCAGATCTTTGTGGACGTAGCCCAGGGGGTGAGCCACGGTAAAACTTGTGTCTTTGTGTGGAATGTTTTCTTTATTTCTTATTAGTTATGTTGAATGGATGGATATGTAGTAGTAAAATGTAGTGCACACTAGAACCGTTATGATATTTACTGCAAAATGAACTTTAATAAATCGAAATGGTTACACAATGGTAAATCTGAATGTAATGATGTGTTAGAATAATAGATCTGATGTATGTTGAGGTAGAAAGAAAGTATAACATCCCCAAAGTAGAAACATCCCTTCCAAGATTGCATACATCTAAGTCTGTTGTCACCCATAAAGCCATCTCAGGTGAGACTTCAATGT
Organism: Picea engelmannii; assembly: GCA_009831015.1. Classification (NCBI taxonomy): domain Eukaryota; kingdom Viridiplantae; phylum Streptophyta; class Pinopsida; order Pinales; family Pinaceae; genus Picea; species Picea engelmannii. Next base: position 145,720 of record ML801972.1, on the reverse strand, counting down.
GCACTATGTGCGCAGTGTTTCCTTCTGGTCTCCAAAAGGGTCGATGGTTTGTAGGGTTCTGTTGGAAACCTAAAGTAGAACCCAGGTCAGTCTAAACACCCAAAAAATGGTTCAGTTTTCGACTGGAACCTAGAAGAACAAATTGGATGGGACTTGTTGAGAAGGACAATGAAGAGAATGAATTATTAGAAGGGGATTCTTAATCCATGGAATCCAACTAAAAAAGATATTCAAAGATGGTTAGAGACAAAAGAGCTCAAGTTCGCGCAGAAGGACAATAGAAACCCTAAGTATACTCTGTGTCAGTATTTGAAGAGGTATGTATTTACTAATATTCATGAGGCATTTTTCTGTTATTTTCCATAACTGTTGCAGGAATGGATAATGATATTGAAGGACAATCACCCGACTAATCGGATATGACCAGTAGACTGGACTATTGAGAATATTGCGCAGCTAGAGAAAATCAATAATAAATTCACGCGCGTAGTGGATTTCTGGCTAGACGATATTATTCCAGGATTCATTACTGAGTTTGCAGTCAATACTGCAAAATCATACACTGCTACAGAGAAGGAATTTTTGAAGGGGCCAAGAGGGAGGTACATTAGATCATTGTACACATCGATCAAGATCTTAATGAATGATAAAGGAGTGATAACAATGGAGTCAGAAAACTAAATCATTCTACGTGCATGGGGAGACTGGGGCAAGCACTAAGGACGATCTGAGATATCGAGAAGGACTTGGATAGAGGTCAGAAGAAGGAAGAAATGGACCCCATTATGATGGATGGAGATCAGATAAAGTAAAAAATGGATAGAGTGGGAATGACACAGAGAAAAAGACCCTACTAGTATAATATCAATATGAAAAAGAGGGTAGTAGCTGATCAAGAGGGCTTGGACAGTGATGAAGAGGAGGTAGAGGATATTTGTGCTACAAAGCATATTGAGAAAATACTTTGTGCCACATATGAGAGAAAAAAAATAAGTCAAGGGTCTAGTGTAGAAGATGGCTCTCCATTCCAGATTAGAATTAGTGTGGAACCCACAACCCCATGTGCAACTAAGAGATATAAAGAGAAAGAATCATTTAGAAAACCAACAATCAATAGAAGAAGGATTGCAGGATGAGGGTCTAGTGGAAATTCAAGTGGAAGTATGAATTCAAATAGAAGTAGTCAGTTATCTACACCGCGCAAAGGTAGTACAACAAATTTTACAATGGCAGGACATGATCCAACCATTTGGTTACCATAGTTTCATGGAGAAGGGTTGGAGGACCCAGAGAAGCATTTATTTATTTGTGAAAATATTTTGGCATCTAAACAAATCAGGGATGAAGTTACAAAAGTAGCGCAACTTGCAATTAGATTAAGAGATCGCGCACTAGACCGGTATATGGGCCTTGCAACAAACAACCCACAAGGACCACCTAAAACCATCACCGACATAAATAAGCCATTAATCAATGAATTCGAAGGACCAAGTTCAGAGGATCAATACATGAATGAGATGATAGAAATCAAATATAAGCCATGAGAGTCAATTTGGGAAATCGACCAGAAGTTCAAGCAATTGAAAGGTAAGAGACCAGAGAATTGACAACACCACTTACATGAGATATCTACCAAAAGATGTGAAAAAATGATGCACACACTAAGATGGGTTGGCACAGAGGTAAGAGAACCTCCAAGTTTTTATGGTCATAATGATTTAGAATATTTTTTAACAAAGTTTGAGTTATAAGTTTTTGAAAGTCAAAGGTTACCAGTTTTGGACATTTCCCTTAAAGAAACACCTATAGGTTTGTGAAGTACTCATAAAGAAAATATCTAGAATTAGTATCAATGCAAAATATTAATGCACATTATATTTGGTGCAGAATAGGAGAAGACATATATGGAGAAGTATGATGGAATGGGTGTTGATTAAGGTTGGTTGTCATTGATGTCAACCCTTGAACAAAGTCTGGTAGAAAATTCCGGTAGCACAAAGGTTTGGGTAATGTACCTGTTAGCACTAATAGTCACCCTCAGATTGCGGAAGGATGAGCCCAGTACCCATCAGAGTTTTTGGTGGATGTTTGGTTTATATGAGTGGAGGTCAATGGACAAAACTCAATATATGAATGATGTTCAACACAGTACTGGACAAGAAATGTATAGGGAAGTGAGGGCCACAACTAACTTCAGTCAGTGAATTGAGTTTAAGTGTGAGCAGAGGGAAGACTTAGTAAGAAAGGTGGACAAGACTGCTATGGGAATTATGCCTTCAAGCAACTTGGAGAAGAAAAACTCAGACTCAAGAGCACTCTTAAGCTCAAGCTTCAGACACTGAAATATGTCCAAACAACACAGTCACAACAACACAATGATCAAACCTACATCACCATGCAGCTACAACAACTCGACTGGATCCTCCATGCCTGATCCATTCAATGTAAGAGGGGAAAAGATCACAAGGAAGTTGACTAAAACTGGTCACGATACCGCTGCAATCAAACCTACATTACAACATCATAACAACCCTCAACTAGATCATCCATGCTCGAGTGTTTTAGAATAGTTTTCACAAAGAGATGAAAAGAGGATGACTTCTATTAATTTGAAAGTCTCAAATCTGATACAAAACCAGAGAACAGTTATGGCATCAAAACATTACAAAATAGGGAGCTCTTCTCAACCAGTTGAGGACCTTAACAAAATATCAAAACTATCTATTTATACTCAGACCAGTCCACCTCTACCATGAGTGTGACCTGGCTACTACATTCAAAGCCTTGCATATGAGTAGCCCCCTGTTAGACTGTGCATGTATCCCTCTGTCAGATGCGAGCTCAGATCGGCATGGGTCTGCAAGAAAATCTGTCCACAGGGGTACCACGGGTTGACAGTTCAATCCACACGACCAGGCCTTCCATTTATGGAGTGAGCCGAGGTTTCAACCACCAGCTCCACTTTCATTAACTTCCTTTTCTCAGGATTGAAACATGGATTAATTCCCAGGGGCGCGACCACACGCTGCTCTCGGATAGGACACTATATAAACACGTGATTGCGGGGCCGATCAAAGATGGTTTGGATTCACACCGCTTTTGATCCTACAATCCACCACCTTTCGCCATGTATTACTTTTTCCAAACCATGGTTTCCACTGCAAGATCGCTCAAGAGAAATATCGCTCGAGCATGTTGCGCCCCTGCAATGGATTGTGGCCATAGGTCTGGTCCTAATTTTCAATCTGAGATCCCCTTCGAGACTCCGAGACTTCAGGCCTTTGGGAGGCACTGCTGCTAAGATCAATGGATCCCTATTGATTTTAATATCAATGGTCCACGATTTCTTCGGGAGTTCGGTCTTCATCTCTCCAGAAGTTTTATGCACTTCTCACTTTGAAAACTCCCGAATCAATTTCCTTGACCACTAGGATCAGCTGCCACCTGTCCACTTTAAGATCGACGACTTGCGATCGCTTCAGGACTTCGAATCATGCTCTCCTCTGGCCTTTTTCTCTGGCGCTATACTTCGCACAACTTTTAAGATTCTGAAACACTCGCGAGTCGCTAATTTGAACTCCACATGGAATTCCCATCATTGAAAGATGAACCTGCCTTTTTGCTTGATTTGAGTCCAAAACGGACCGCTCTGAGTGTCGCTCTTTGAGCCCATGGTTGCGGCCTGTGTAAACAAATAATTTTACGACTGGATAGGGGCTAGGAAAACAGGAAGACCGGGGCACTTCAAACACAGAGGGGGAAAACAAAAATGATCTTACAAGCCGAAGGAGGAAAAATTAAGAATCGGTCTGCGAAAGGAGAGAGACAGGGAAAAAAATAGACTTAGGTAGAAACCACAAACCCACAAGACTCTGACAAGTTTTTGTGATAAAATTTGGCTCCAAAGAGGATGGCATGGTCCCTGCGAGCTGCCAAGAACAAGTAGTTCCAGTGCCTTAGCTTTTGCGCTATGGAGTCTAGCTCAAAACTTTCACAGAAGAAAACAAAGAAATATGTACACTACTTTACTAAAAAAATGAAAACAAACACATGGGATCCAAAAAGATCTTATTTATGTACAATCCTAGGCTAACTAATTTTTACAAAACGCTAGTTGAAAGCAAACTTCCACCATAGCCACCCAAAATGCTCGGTAATATAATTCTTCTTTTCGCTGCAAATGATCCACAAAAGGTAAGGGAAGTATCACAGAAGAACGAGAACATGATTTGGAACACCGACCATACCCCTAAGTGATGATAATATCAATAACCTTTCAAGCTCCAGTGGTTTTGGGAAACACAACTCCATATACAACCCCACGGGGTCACAAAATTTATAATCAAGAAAGCTCAACTGGTAAGAAATTACCTCCTGCACTTCCTTGTTGCTCACCCGTTGTTCGATGTTCTCAGAGTGTACAGGTGGGTAGAGGACTAATGCGGGTAGGTTGATCCCAGGTGATACTTGCTCATTTGTAGGTTCAAGAAAGGAGATAAATTACACCTTTAGCTCCTCCATTTCTCCTTTGTCTGCTCCGATAACATTTGCTAGTTGAGAGCAAGAAGTCTCTTCATGTATATCCATGGATAGATCTTTCTCTCTATCATGCTACTCTTGGTAGGAGATTTCTCTTTCTTAAGAATATTGGCAGCCTATGCTTTCTGCTTCTGAATACTCTTCAAGGGTAGGTGAGCGCAGAACTCTTTTATCTTGCAAAGAGAAAAGAGCAATATCTTGATTCTTTTCTTAAACCATTTCTTCTTTTAAAACTGAGACAACAGACATACTAGGGGCGGAAAATAATGCATCCATAGCTATGCCATCATCAACGCTATCATCAATCATATCTGGAAGGACTTCTTCTTGGGAAATAGAGAGTGAAAAATTTTCATCCGTATTTGCAAGATACTCACTTTTATCCTCACTTTCTCTCTCAATCAGATCTTTACCAGACTCATCACACGAGGAACACTCTATCATCTACAGAATGTGGAGTGCAAACCTCTTACAACAGTCATCAAAAATAAGATGAGCCGGGTAAATCTTCCCATAATACGAATTAAAAGCATCGTGAAAATCCTTCAAAGAATGGATACTAGTAGCAGGGAGAGATAGACACCGTCCAAGAGCATCTTCTTCTAAATAAAAACTAAACATATTGGTCCAGACATCCTCGTGAAAGAAGCCATGTTCAAGCATGCATACATGAAATTTTAATAAGTTCTCACCGGGATGGTCATGCTTGCTTCCTCTGAATCTTGAAAGATAATAATCCCATTCGTTTGCAACCAACACTGGATGTGGATAACCAGATATGGCTGAGAAATTGAAAGGGGAAAAACTCTGATCCAAGATAGCCAAGAGATGTGGCTCCTCCTTTTCTCCTTCATGGCTCTCCCCGGGATCAGTTTCACAATCACTATAAACAGGAACCATGGAAAATCTCTGCTCTTCGTCATCTTCGCTGGGATATCCGTCAAAAGTTGTTTGTTCTTGGTAAGTATTTGACATCACTTCTTCATCATAAGCATGGCTACCACGAAAATATGTTTCAAGGACCAAAATATCCTATGCATTTTCTTCATAAGAGCAACAAGCGAAATCTACCTCCAATCCCTCTATTCTTGCAAAAAAATATTTTACCAGCTCCATCAATTCCTCCAAGGTATATCCTTCATTCTCACAACTTTCGCAAGAATGAACTATGTCCTGAACACCATCTCTATATTCCTCACAACAGATATAACGAATTAACTCAGAGGAATAAAATTTTTGACATTGAGTATTGAAAGTTGCATGAAACTCTCTCAGGGAGGAGATGCTAGCAGGGGGAAAGGATCGATAGCACTCATGATCATCCTCATCTAATGAAAACATGAACATCTTCATTAATACATCCTCATGATGTATTTCCCACTGATGCATGAGTTCATGAAACTCACGGAGATTCTCGGCAGGGTTTTCATCACCGTGTTCTCTAAATATGGGAAAAAAATCAACCCACTGATCCACAATAGGAACAACATTTGGAAAACCAAGAGAAACAGAGAAATTAAAAGGAGCAAACCTCTGAGCCAAGATTTTGTCCATTTTGAACTAGTGGAGTCACCAATCGATTCTTCAACCATGGAGTCGCCAATCGATTTTTCAACCATGGAGTCGCCAGGTGAATGATGTGTAGAATGAGTGTGTCTGGTATATGTTCACCATCAAAGACCATATTTGATCGTTGTGTTATCCTAGGGAGCTTAAGGTGTATCTAGAAGCAGCCACACTAAAACAGTGGAGTTTCCAGGTGCAAGCACAATATTCAAAGGTTCTGATATCTAATGCACCTTCAGAATCAAAAGTTCATTGTCGTTCTACACAGGGAAAGGTCTTCAATGTGTTCCTCGACAACGATGCCATGAATGCTAGCAATGATAGTCACCCTAAGATTGCAGAAGGATGAGCCTAATACCCATCATATTTTTTGGTGGATGTTTGGTTTATATGAGTGGAGGTCAATGGACAAAACTCAATATATGAATGGTGTTCAACACAGAACTGGACGAAAAATGTACAGGGAAGTAAGGGCCACAACTAAATTCAGTCAGTGAATTGAGTTTAAGTGTGAGAAGAGGGAAGAATTAGTAAGAAAGGTGGACAAGACTTCTATGGGCATCAGGCCTTCAAGTAGCTTGGAGAAGAAAAACTCAAACTCAAGATCACTCTTAAGCTCAAGCTTCAGACATTGAAATATGTCCAAACAACACAGTCACAACAACGCAATGATCAAACCTACATCACCATGCAGCTACAACAACTCGATTGGATCCTCCATGCCCGAGCCATTCAGTGTAAGAGGGAAAAATATCACAAGGAAGCCGACTAAAACTGGTCACGATACCGCTGCAAGAAAACCTACATTACAACAACATAACAACCCTCGATTGGATCCTCCATGCCCGAGTGTTTTAGAATAGTTTTTACAAAGAGATGAAAAGAGGTTGACTTCTATCAATCTGAAAGTCTCAAATCCGATACATAACCAGAGAATAGTTCTGGCATCAAAACATTACAAAATAGGGAGCTCTGCTCAACCAGTTGACAACCTTAACAAAATATCAAAACTATCTATTTATACTCAGACCAGTCCACCTCTACCAGGACTGTGACCTGGCTAGTACATTCAAAGCCTTGCATCTGAGTAGCCCCCTGTCAGACTGTGCATGTATCCCTCTATCAGATGTGATCTTAGATCGGCATGGGTCTGCAGGAAACTCTATCCACAGGGGTACCACGGGCTTACGGTTCAGTCCCCACGGCCGGGCCTTCCATGCTGTCCATTTATGGAGTGAGTCAAGGTTTCAACCATCAGCTCTGCTTTCATTAACTGCCTTTTCTCAAGATTGAAACATGGCTTAATTCCTAGGGGTGCGGCCACACACTACTCTCGGATAGGATGCTATATAAACACGTGATTGCGGGGCTGCTCAAAGGTGGTTTGGGTTCACACCGCTTTTGATCTCGCAATCCACCACCTTTCACCACGTATTACTTTTTCCAAACCACGCTTTCCATTGCAGGACCGCTCAAGAGAAATATCGCCCGAGCATGTTGCGTCCCCGCAATGGAATGTGGCCATAGGTGTGGTCCTGATATGCGATCTGAGCACACCCGCTAGATTTAGCGCCACTGCCAATCTTAATCACCCACCAACTTTAGGATCTGCCAAAATTGTGCCTTGGGATGGGGCGCTACTTTTGGTGTTGAACAATAACAACTCTCGAAGGATGATCTAATGTGGAGGCCTGACATCACCATGTTGATATGTCACGGACGGAGAGGTGTTATGTGTCACTCGAAAAAAGGTAGAAAGCATGTCTAAAACACTTGAAATGAGTGCCATGTGTCAGCGCTAGATGGATGTCACGTGTCTGTACTGACGACTGCCATGAACTTGGTGGTCCAGGGCTCAAGCACTAGCTCCTTTTCCTTTGGCTCCTCTATGTGCTTTTACCCAGAGCTGGCGATCTAATGACGCGTGTCTTATTGAATCGAATGACCGAGAATTACTTCGGGTCTCTAGACTCTAGGAAAATCAAATCTCAAACTTCATTTGCCTTTAGCAGCCTTTACCCGGAGCTATCGATCTAAAGACAAGTGGCCCTCCTGAGATCAATGACTGAGATCCCTTCGTGGCTTCTTATTTCGGGAAAATCAAATCTCAAACCTGGGCTCCTAAGAGATTTTACCCGAAGTCATAGATCTGATGATGCGTGGCCCTCCTGAGATCGACGGTTGAGATCCCCTTCGGGACTCCGGGACTTCGGGCCTTCAGGAGGCATTGTCGCTAAGATCAATGGCTCTCTATTGATTTTGAGATCAATGGTCCACGATTGCTTCGAGAGTTCGGGCTTCATCTCTCTGGAAGTTTTATGCACTTCTCACTTCGAAAACTCCCGAAGAAAATTCCTCGAACACTGGGATCAACTGCCACTCGTCCACTTTAAGATCGACGATTGATGATCACTTCGGGACTTTGGCTCATGCTCTCTTCGGGCCTTTTTCTTCGACACTATACTTCATGCAAATTTTAATATACCGAACGCCCGCGAGCCGCTAATCTAAACTCCACATGGAATTTATGTTGTTGAAAACTGAACCTGCCTTTTTTCTTTATTTGAGTCTAGAACGGACCGCTCTGAGTGTCGCGCTTTGAGCCCGTGACTGTGGCCTGTGTAAACAAAGACTTAGATGACTGGATAGGGGCTGGGAAAACAGGGATACCAGGGCACTTCAAACACAAAGGGGGGCAAACGAAAATGATTTTACAAGCCGAAGGGGGAAAAACTTAAGAATTGGTCTGCGAAAGGAGAGAGACTGGGCAAAACACAGACTTAGGTAGAAACCACAAACCCATAGGACTCTAACAAGTTTGTGTGATAACATGACCCAAGTTTGTTTGATGTAAAGATGACTTATTATTGTTTTGTCATGGTTGATAAGAAGTACAAATGGATGAACTCCAAAGTGGTCCCGTTATGGTGAAAGCCCTCATGGGAAAATGCTTTGCAGATTGAGTTATCGTAGACGTATGGTTAGAGAACCCATGCTTAATTGTGGAATAATGAGATGGAGTTCAATGAATTTGTCAGTGAAAATATCCTATATGGGTAGCGCTTGTCATTCCATTTATGGTGGTATGTGGAACGCCACATAACTCCTCACGGTTAGAAAGTTATGGCCATGTGAAGTTGGAGGACCCTCATGAGTCATCTAGAAGCCCCAAAAAGTCAAAGTGTTTGCAAAATAAATTGTTTAAATAGCAAAGTTAATGGAGAACTCCTTAAAATAAGGAAATTGGGATGCTACATGAAAGTATAAATAAGATACAAGGCTCTCTCATTTTAAACACACTTGAATATCATTGAATATCTATTTTTGTGAAAGGTTATTTGTGAAGGTATTATTGATAGAGAAAAATTGCAGCAGAAAAAGTGCGGCAGGAAAATTGTGGCAGAAAAAGTTCGGGAGAAAAAGTGCGACAGAAAAATCACGCCAGAAAAATAGTGGCAAAAAAAAAGTGCGGCAGAAAAATTGCGGTAGAAAAAGTGCGACAAAAAAATTGCAACAGAAAAATCGCGGCAAAAAAAGTGCGGCAAAAAAATCACGGCAGAAAAAAGTGCGGCAGAAAAATCGCGGCAGCAACATGGTTGGGGTCTATTTATGAGAGATATGACACATCTTGTTTAAGGTATGTTTTGTGAGCTAGGGTTTATCTCTTGAGATGGTATTG
>ML801972.1:106415-117154 GCA_009831015.1 Picea engelmannii | reverse complement strand
CTTGAAAACTCTCTCTCTCTCTCTCTCTCTCTCTCTCTATATATATATATATATATATATATATATATATATATGATAATTTATTATTTTTATTTTTATTATTTATTAAAGATCTAAGAATATTTTCCTTTTAATTTTTGTTCACGTAAGTCTTACAACAAGAAGAGACAATAATCAACTATAAATACTAAAATATAGAATATGCTTCTCAATATAATAAAAATACAACTACAACATATTTCTTTAATGGATATGTTGTTGGATCTTTTTTAACCAAATACAAATAATAACAAAATATTTTTTCTAATAGAAACACTAGTGAGATAAGTAAAACATTGAAAAACACTTCCATAAGTAAGTGAGGGAGAAAAAACTAGTAGGGTTCACTCAATAAGTGCTTCTACATCCTAATATGTGGGAGATGTCTAATTCTTTCTATGCTTAACATGTGTAATTGACATATATTACATACCTAAACTAGCCCAATAACTCAATTTTGTTAGAGATTCATAGGGTTAGGTAGATTATAGAACTAGTATTTGAAGATAGAGGTGGTATCTAGAGACACCATTATAGCACTTAAGTACAACCAAGCATAGTTCCACATACAAAGAAGTGTAAGAAACCAAAATATTTTGATACACAACACATGATTCATTACAAACTTAGCTCAATCCATAGTGCCATCTTATATATCACCAAGACATAACCAACTCCCTCGAAGTGAGAAAGTCGAGGTATACATATATTGGTTAGAGCACATGATGTTCTCTTGAATTTCTACCTTGTTTTGTGACCTAGTGGACTATTTTTTTCTAACTACCAAACAAGTCGAAAGTTTAGCTGGTCTCTTAGTCAACTCCTCAGTTGACTTCCCAATTGACCACTCAATCTACCTCCTAGTCAACTCTTTTAGTCGACTATCAACTACCCACTAATTTTATCCAAAGTTATATAGGTGTGATGAACTAACAAATCCTATTTTTTCAACACCCTCCCATCATCACAATGCTTTGGAGATTCCAGAGGTGAAGTTACTTGCACAACACTCCATAATTGCAACTCTTTGAAGCCCAAGCATGGCCCTAAGTTTTACCAACCTGATCATCTTTCTTGCAATAAATAAGATTCACAAAAATTTCTTGTTATAATTGTCTCAAACAATAAGCATGAAGCTCCATGTAACATCCCTGACCACCAATCCACTTGTCAGGCAACGCTACCATGCGGAACATTCTCATACTTATATATATAACATGCATATTAAATCTAATTAACAGATTTAATCAAACAATACAGAGTAAGCAAATGATTACTGCTAATATACATCATCAAGGACATTAACAATAACTCATATGTGCAACAGAATACATGATAACATATAAGCATCACAGGCATGCAAAACATAATATTAAGCAAAAATTGATACTTATCTTTGAAATTGTGGTAATTCCACCAACCACTTGCAGACCTTACACAAACCTCCCAGCCTTAGACCTCACTGCTCATCACGCTCAACAATGGGTCACCCCCGAGCTGGGACTAAGCTCCACCCAAGGTAAGGGAATGCTAGACTAGGCTGAGGTTACAGGAAAAATTGCACAGAGCAATCAAAAGGATTCTCCCCAGGAGCCTTCTTACGCCCACTACTCACGGACTCTCATTCCCCACATGCGTGTTCCACTGAGAGTATACACCTTCACAAGCTTAGTCCATCGATGCTTCACCTCCCTCTATGGGCCTCGGCAACGGTCTGAATCAGGAAGTCTCAGAGATCCATAACTGGTGTTGGACTCTCTTTGAGAGAAAATCACTTCCCAACAGCCTCTCTCACCTGAAGAGAGCTACTCGCAGGCCTAACAACCTACCTCTTCAACCAGTTTTAAACTCAATTCCCGCAAGGTGAGGATAACAGCCACAACCAATGGTCAATTCCACTCAGGACACATAGAAGGAAACAACCCAAAGTTAGTTCAGGTACAGACTCTACTCTGCAAGAGAAGTTAGGCTCGACTCACAGGACACACAGGTGACACGACTCAATCAACGTAGAGGAAGAACACAGGTTTCTGTCATTCGGACTGAGGTGAATCGAGTTTCTAGAAAAACATCACAGGCTTCCCACCCCAAGCTACATGAGGCATACCGAACACAGACGCAGAGCTCCCCTCGGTTCAGACAAATCACGGTGGAATGGAGGATGAACCCCCTCCACAGTTCAATCTTTGGGTTAAATTTCATGTGTCAGGGCCGACACATGTCGCCCATGAGGCTACATGTGTTCCCTTTTGCACATGTTCCCCTTCCAGAAACTTAGGATAAAAACATACATTTCTCATAACTGTGGGAATAATAATAAATCATTATTCCCAAGGAATTAAGCCTCTAAGCTTAGCCCCTAGGCTCAACACTTAGCCTCTCTTTCCAACCTTTCAACCCCTTTTCCCTTACCCACCTTGTGGAAGCTTAGTCCCCCATCACTCTTTCTTTGTGGTCGGTCTGCATGCAACAATGTTTATTCTTTATTAATGTTCTGCATATTACATTTACAAAAATAGGCTCTTGGCCTTAAAACTTAGGCTCTCCAGCCTAATAAACACATAAGCCTACCAACTTATCAATACTCAGCTCACCATCCTACAAAACATGATTTACAATTCATAAACATGATGACAACATGGCTCGTCCTTGGGGATATTACACTCCACATGCTTCATTTTGTTGTGTGTCATAGGATTTTTTGCAACCTATATTGCACTTTGATTATCACAATACACCATAGATGATGTCTCGACTAAAAATCCAAGTTCACTCATAAGATATTGAATCCACGTGGATTCTATGCCAACATGTACTGCACCATGATATTCTTCTTTTGTGGTTGATAAAGAAACCACCTTGTACCTTTTACAAGATTAGATAATGGGCATGGAGCTAAGTTGAAACACACAATTAGATGTAGAATTCCTATAATCTCCATCTCTAGCATAATCAAATTCATTGTAACTGATCGACTGGTTCTATTTGTCACTATAATAATTTATAACAATATGATGAGTTCCCTTGATATAATGAACAATTCACTTTGTGGCTTTAAGGTGACTTTCTTGCGAATCTTGTATAAACCAAGAAACCACACTTACAATAAATGAAATATTAGATCGAATATGAGTTAAATAAAGAAGGCCATCGACAAGTTATCGATAGAGTGTAGTATCGAATTTGGGAGAATCACACTCCTTAGTTAGATCCACTCATGATTGATAATGTGTAGCACAATGCTTATAGTCGTCCCTTCTAAAATTTTGTAAAAGGTTCAACTCATATTTAAGTTGAGAAATAAAGATACTGTCATCCACTTATAGGACGTGGATGCCCAAAAATAAATGTAGTAGACCAATCAATGATTTCAAAGGTATCTGTTAATTGTTTCTCCAAACCCATAATCAAATTTGCATTGATTTCAATAATGACTAAGTCATCCACATATATTGCAACAATCAAAGTTTCATCTTTTACATGCAACACACAGATACTATGATTACATTCGCAAAGTTTGAAACCAAGATTGAGGAAACAATAGTCAACATTCTCAAACCATCACATAGAGATTGTTTTAAACCATACAATGATTTCTTTAGTCAGAGCTAAAAATTGGGGGGGTTCTCCATATAAATTTCTTCAGTGAAATCACCATGAATAAAAGAAATTTTGAAATCCGTTTGATGTACTACCCAACCAAATTGAGAAGCAAGTGAAACAATAATACTTATCCGCCATAGAAATCTCCCATTCAGGTCAACCGTGTGCATCTACATATGTATGTAATTCACATGCCTCTAGAAAACATGCCATCATAGAAACACTACCATGTTGTTTTTTACTTGTTGGCGCATGACATTTTGGGAACAATGCAACAATCAAAGAAAACAATTAGAAAAGGGACCAGAAAATGAGTGTGTGTCAGATAACAAGGAAAAACAACACGAGGAAGTAGGAAAGTCAAAGGAATAAGGACGTGAATCCACTGCGCACAGGAAGTTATAAAGTGGACAAACCTAACTCACATAGAGTTAGTGGGTTAGGGTTTTGGTCATTGTTGTAATGCGTTTTAACCCATTTTTGTAGTATAAATATGTATTGTAAGATCTGAGGAGATCAAGTTAGAGTTCAAGTTTTTGAGTTAGTTTTGGTATGAGTTTTGTTGAGAGTTGTGGAGCTATTTTTGAAGATGACTCTATTTTTTAGGGAAAGATATGAAATGTAATCGAGGGTAAGGTCACAAGTTGTGGAGCTTGGTGTGATATTGTCAGCCTCACTATTCATCGGTAATGCACACAACGTTATGAACTGATGTAATGTGTGCAACGCTATGAATTTTGATGAAGAATAACAAAAGAGAAAAGAATTCCAAGTCTTTGAGGACGTAGCCCAGGGGGTGGACCATGGTAAAACTTGTGTCTTTGTGTGGAATTTTTTCTTTATTTCTTGTTAGTTATGTTGAATGGATGAATATGTAGTAGTAAAATGTAGCGCACACTAGAATAGTTATGAAATTTACTGCAGAATGAACTTTAATAAATGGAAATGGTTACAAAATCGTAAATTTGAATGTAGTGATGTGTTAGAATAGTAGATATGGTGTATGTTGAGGTAGAAAGAAAGTATGACATCTCAAAAGAAGCAACATCCCTTCCAATATTATATACATGTAGGTCCTGCAGTCACCCATAAATCCATCTTGGGTGATACTTCATTGTGCAATTTGTGCGCAGTGTTTCCTTCTAGTCTCCAAAAGAGACGATGGTTTGCAGAGTTTTGTTGGAAACCTAAAGTAGAACCCGGGTCATCCCAAACACCCAAAAAATGGTTCTGTTGTCGGCTGGAACCTAGAAGAATAGATTGGAGGGGACTTGTTCAGAAGGACAGTGAAGAGAATGAAGTATTAGAAGGGGATGTTTAGGCCATGGAATCCAACTAAGCAAGATATTGAAATATGGTTAGTGAAAAAAGAGCTCGAGTTCGTGTAGAAGGACAATATAAAACCTAAGTAAAATCTATGCTAGTATTTGGAGAGGTATGTATTTACTAATCTTCATGAGGCATTTTTCTGTTATTCTCCATAACTGCTACAGGAATGGATATTGATTGTTAGCGATCAAAAATAACTTGCTAATGATTTCCAAATCACATGATAAGAAGATCATTAGGTAGAAGAGTTATTTCTAATCTTAAGATTCAAAAGCTTTGAGACAAGCTATTTTAACATGGTATTTCAATGAATAAATTGATTTGTAGCTCAAAATAGACCAAAAGCTAAATTTTAGCTTTCGGCGGCTAAGTGGTAAAATTCGTAATATAGTGAGCCGCCGAAAAGCTCTAACTTTCGACGGCTAAAAGATAAAACACAGGACTAAAGAGCCGTTGAAACCATAGAAGAATCCAGATTGGGTTTCTTTCTGCCCAGATCGCATTTTTGGGTTTCCAGAACATGTGGTAATGGTTTTAAATGAATGATATCAATTATTGGATTCGAGATCATCCTCTTCATCAAGCTTTGAAGGCATGTGGTAAGAGAATAGAGCCAAATGGCATCTCTTTTTTTAGCAGAAATCCCTCAACCATCAATGAAAGATTTTCAACTCTGTGTTTTTCACCTGCAAACTGCCAGATAATGATAAAGACTGCCAAATTCGAATTATGATGATGGGATTAGATCTTACTTGTTTAGATCTAGTTTGATTTTCCTCAGTTATAGTTATTTCAAATCCATTTTTATAGGATCTTGAAACTTTGATGTAAAGGCTATAAAGCCTAAGACTTTTGATAAGCCGTCGGTGGAGGAAGAACAGTCTAAGGACTGTGGTTCTATTCTTGAAGACTTGTACATTTCATCCTTTTGAGATGTCCATTAATATATCTTGACATCGAGCTTCTTTCACTGTGTTACTTAGTTTTCCATTTCCTTTCTTTCCAAGTTTATGTATATTCAATGACAGAAGGTTTTCATCCCATCTCTTCGTTGGTATACTAAACTTAAATAATTTGCTTCTAATGTTTGTTTTAATGCCAGATAATTGTTATCCTATTGGTGCATTCATAAGCTAAAGTTGCAAATATTTACCTGTTGGGTCTGGCCATATATTATGTGCAATCTTATATATGTTTTTGCTGGTGTGAAGAGTATTTTACCTATCATTACTAGCCATCCACATATACTATTGTATAGGTATTTTTGCTAGTGTAACAGGTCTTTTCCATGTTTCCACACAATAAGTTAAAAATTTATGAGTTACATAGTTGAAATCCTTGGTCTTTCAAGTGACTGATGTATTTCTAAATGGATATGAGTTTATAATGTCATCCGATCTGATCCTGTTTTCCTCCACATTATTGATCTTTTTAAAGTTACCAATCTTACACCCTTCTACAATCAGAGAGTGATTTTTTGGAGTGATAACAAAATGGTGTCATTGCTGGGGAATGAAAGTGAAAGAAGAGTTTCCCTGGGAGAACGACATAGATTTATTTCTTGATGGCAGACAAGAGACATACATAATATTCGACTGTAATCATTTGCCTGGCGACTCCACATTAAAGACTCCACTGGGGAGGATCCAGTTGATAAAAGATGAAGAGGCTGAATTCAAAATCTAGGTATCAGTTCATTAGTTTGCTTCATGAACTGTTGTTGTTCTTTATTAGCTCCTTCATATCTTTCCCTTCACATGTTAAAAGAATTATCCTTTGTTTTGTATATTATGAGGATTATCAAACTTATTTTATATATCCATCTTTAGAAGAAGATTTGCAGTTTGGTTGCATTGTAGATGTTGATTCAGTCATTTTGCCTCGGCTTGCTCATAAAGATGACCACTGTATTTCATTTCCTTCAGAATCTGATCAACCATGTGATCTTGAAGAAATTAAAATTATTTCAAAACCCTGTGAGATTTCAACTCCGCTTGCCATAAATTATGAATCTTGTCAACAACTTGCTATCTCTCATGATAATCCCACAACCTTTCAAATCAAAATCAGGATGAAGACTTTTAAGCCTTTAAAATTTCCTTCTCTTATTCATCCTTATCCTCTTGACTGTTATGAATATCTACCCCAGTTTTCTAGAGAGAATCAAGCTTAAGCTAAAAGACATTTGGAATCCTTTGAAGATTTTATTGATCATTTTCGGATTGATCATGAAGATGTGATAATGAGATTTTTCTCTAAATATTTGATCAGAGATGTTGTTGTTTGGTTTAAGAGTCTGAGATTTGATTCCATCGACTCTTGGATCGAATTCTCTAATGTTTTTGTGAAGTATTGGGGTGAACATAAATCACCAGATTCTTACCTTGCTGATTTCTATGCTTTGGAGTGAGAACAAAATGAAACTTTGTCTTCTTTTAATCGAAGATTTTACAACAACTATCATGACATGCCTTTGGAGATCAGGCCTACTGAGACAACTGCCATGATATATTATGTGATGGGATTGTAGTCAAAACTTTCCCTTCTTCTTCTAGAAAGGAAATATTCGTCATTAAACATTTTGTTTGAAGATGCTTTAGAGGTGGAGGAAAACATTTGTGCTTCAAGAAGAATCCTAGAGCAGGTTGATTTTCAAAACCATTATCAACCTAAGCCAGCAGAATGTCAAAACAGTTCAGATTTTGAACATGAAGGTAATGATTATGTGGCATATTTATAACATCAACAGGCAGCTAGAATTTTTTCAGATTGTTAATCAAATTCTTCAACATTGGCAGAGCATTCCAGAGGTATTCATGTAAAATTTATGATCAGTTTACAAAGTATGTTGAACCTATGATAACTAATGATTGTATAGACAACTACATTTTTAGAGCTGACCATAATATTTGTCATTCAAGCCCTGCTCTATCATCATCTACTGAACACTATTCTGAAGAGAAGGTCATAGTGTTTGATGATCACAAGGTAATCACAAAAGAACAAGAAAGTAATCAATCTTCTAACAGAGGAGCAGTCATAGATATGTAGCTTTTTCCTGAAGATCAGGAGTTTTATGATTTCAGTTTCAAAGATCCAATAACAACCTTCATAGAATCATACCTTTCAGAAAATTTGAAAGTTTCAGACTTCTTAAGCTTCCACATATTTCCTGTTGAGTTTGGTTTTGTGAAATATTTGTATTCACTAGTTGCATTTCAAAAATCAGGTATTGATCAGTGAGAATGATGAAATCATTTCAGTATTAAAATTGCTTGGTTGGCTGCTATGGAAATCAGCCTTTACCTAACCAAATCGCAGAGCTAGTTAGGGTAGAGTAGGTTAGGAAATAAGCCCACTGTCGAGCATTTCTTTCCTTCCAGTTTACAACAGATGTATCATTCAACTTGTGTGAATAAAGGCAGGTTTTTGAAGGTGCACAGAGATCAAATTATACAAAATTTAGAAGGATTTCAGAAAGAGGTGATATGACTGGCTCCATGCCCAATGGAACACTGACTCCATGCCCAATGAAACACTAGACATTAAGTTCATATTTTATTTGTCTGGAAAGGAATTAGATCTGTGGTTCTTGGAAACCTTGCAGGGAGATCTCCATCCCAATTGGAGTCAAATGTTAGCGATAAAAAATAACTTGCTAATGATTTCCAAATCACATGATAAGAAGATCATTAGGTAGAAGAGTTATTTCTAGTCTTAAGGTTCAAAAGCTTTGAGACAAGCTCTTTTAACATGGTATTTCAATGAATAAATCGATTTGCAGCTCAAAATAGACCAAAAGCTAAATTTTAGCTTTCAGCGGCTAAGTGATAAAATTCGTAATATAGTGAGCCACCGAAAAGCTCTGACTTTCGACAGCTAAAAGGTAAAACACAGGACTAAAGAGCCACCGAAACTGCAGAAGAGTCCATATTGGGTTTCTTTCTGCCCAGATCACATTTTTGGGTTTCCAGAACACATGGTAATGGTTTTAAATGAATGATATCAATTATGGGATTCGAGATCATCCTCTTCATCAAGCTTTGAAGGCATATGATAAGAGAATAGAGCCAAATGGCATCTCTATTTTTAGCAGAAATCACTCTGCCATCAATGAAAGATTTCAAACTCTGTGTTTTTCACCTGCAAACTGCCAGATAATGATAAAGACTGTCAAATTCGAATTATGATGACGGGATTAGATCTTACTGTTTAGATCTAGTTTGATTTTTCTCAGTTATAGTTATTTCAGATCCATTTTTATAGGATCTTGAAACTTTGATGTATAGGCTATAAAGCTTGAGACTTTTGATAAGCGGTCGGTGGAGGAAGAACAGTCCGAGGAATTTGGTTCTATTCTTGAAGACTTGTACATTTCATCCTTTGGATATGTCCATTAATATATCTTGACATCGAGCTTCTTTGACTGTGTTACTTAGTTTTCCATTTCCTTTCTTTCCAAGTTTATGTATATTCAATGATAGAAGGTTGTCATCCCATCTCTTCATTGGTATACTAAACTTAAATACTTTGCTTCTGATGTTTGTTTTAATGCCAGATAGTTGTTATCCTATTGGTGCATTCATAAGCTAAAGTTGCAAGTATTTACCTGTTGGGTCTAGCCATATATTATATGCAATATTATATATGTTTATGCTGGTGTGAAGAGTATTTTACCTATCATTACTGGCCATCCACATATACTATTGTATAGGTATTTATGTTAGCATAATAGGTCTTCTCCATTTTTCCACACATTAAGTTAAAACTTTCTGAATTACATAGTTGGAAGCCTTGGTCTTTCAAGTGACCGATGTATTTCTAAATGGATTCGAGTTTATAATGTCATCCAATCTGATCCTCTTTTCCTCCACATTATTGATCTTTTTAAAGTTACCAAGATTACACCCTTCTACAGTCGGGGAGTGATTTCTTGGAGTGATGACACTGATATTGAAGGACAATCACCCAACTAATCAGATACGACCAGTAGAGTGGACTACTGAGAATATTTTGCAACTAGAGAAAGTCAATAATAAATTCACGCGCGTAGTGGATTTCTAGCTAGACGATATTATTCCAAGATTCATTACTGAGTTTGCAGTTGATACTATAAAATCATACACCGCTGCAGAGCAGGGTGTTTTGAAGGGGACAAGAGGGAGGTACATTAGATCACTATACACATCGATCAAGATCTTAATGCATGATAAATGAGTGATGACAATGGAGTCAGACAACTAAATCACTCTGCGCACATGGGGAGAATGGGGGAAGCACTAAGGACGATCTAAGATATGGAGAAGGGCCTGGATAGAGGTCATACAAAGGAAGAAATTGAGCCCATTATAATGGATGAAGATCAGATAAAGGAAAAAATGGACAGAGAGGGAATGATGCGCAACGAAAGACCCTACCAGTGTAAGATCAATATGAAAAAGAGGGAAGTAGCCAAGTGAGAGGGATTGGACAGTGATGAAGAGGAGGTAGAGGATCTCTGTGCTACAGAGAAAATTGAGGAAATCCTACGCACCACATATCAGAGAAAAACAAGAGGTCAAGGTTCTATTGTAGAAAAAGGCTCTCCATTCCAGATCAAAATTAGTGTGGAACCCACAACCCCATGTGCAACTGAGACATTGTTAAGCCCTAATACTAGCTCATTACCACTTAATTGGGGCATATTAGATTAGTAATGTTATTTTATTTATGTCGGCTTTAGGCCATTAGTTGTAATTTAGATTAGTAATGTTATTTTATTTATGTCG